>CM059427.1:162434103-162458888 GCA_030390025.1 Squalus acanthias | reverse complement strand
TGAAATTGTAGCTTTTTTTCTAAGAAGGAGGAAGGAGGCCAGGGAAGTCTGGCTCAACTGGCTATGTGGCACTGACGAAGTGGGTGGCAGGGGCGCAGGCATACTGTCATCCTGAGAGAGGACAGCAGGTTCTTGTCGCATTGAGCCAAGCCCACTTTCCTGGGCTGGCATCTCAGCACTCCTATGGCTCTGCGCGAGAACAGAGGACAGGAGTGATGTGACTCTCTGGAAGCCCCTGTCAACACTGGTCCCCTGAGCCAAGATGTACAGCTCTCGATCTACAGCTCTTGCAGACATTTTCTCCTCCTGTCTGCAGCCAGAGTGCACCTCCTCTTTAAGAGGTACAGACTGTTTTTAAGTGGCGTCACACATGCCCAATTTCCTGCTCCCCAAACAGGCGCGCACCCAGTAAGGAGCATGGATAGCGCTGGCTGCACATCTGACCCATTATAATGAGGCATTGGTGCCAACCCTCGTGGATGGCCCTGGAGTCTCCAGGAATTAAAGATTTCTCTCCTTGACACTGCTGCCAGCAACCCAGGAGAAAAATCATAGGGCATTAATAAAATTGTGGGTTTCTTTTCATTTTCCTTGAACGTTTTTATTTATTAGTTATAAAAAATGGCGATGGGGATAAAAGGCTGGTTGACTCGAAGGGGTTGTTGGCAGTGGGAGGTCGTGTGATGAAACCTCCATGTATACGTCCAACCAGAGTCAGCACATCTAATTTCATGTGGTCTCTGCGCCCGTGTGAACAGGCACGTGCAGCACGTGCACGCCCTTGCGCTCCCGTTTTCAGATCAAATTTCTAAATTTCTAGACTATTATGTTTACAAGCTAATTGTATGTAAAAAGATGGGAGTCTGGAGAAAGAGAAATTATTTAATGATATACATCTGACCTATGATCAGCTGCAAATTTGTTTATGATAAACGTGCAGTAGTGATGTTGTAATTAATCTTGTATGAAGATTATCACAAATCTGAGACAAAAGGCACTGAGAGCAACTGGCAGTACAAAAACAGGCTTAACACCAAATAAGAGTCCCTTATCAAACTGGAACAGTACACATTAAAAATAATGTACCAGCGAATGATTTTCAAGCCTGTAATTTAAACTAAGGGTTCAGATGACAATAAGAAACTGCTCCAGCTTTGCTCTTGTGGTTTGATATCTGAACCTATCTATTAGTTGTTGCCTTGTACTCATTTGCAGCCATTAATTTACATATAGTACATGTAAATTAATGTGTCATGGATGGGACTTTCCTGGTCATCTGCACTTATAAATCTGAGCTATCACTTAATAGTCGTTAGTGTGCAAAATTAAAGCACATGGGATTGGGGGTAATATACTGACATGGATTGAAAATTGGTTAACAGACAGGAAACAGAGAGTAGGAATAAATGGGTCTTTTTCGGGGTGGCAGGCAGTGTCTAGTGGGGTACCGCAGGGATCAATGTTTGGGCCCCAGCTATTCACAATATATATCAAAGATTTGGATGAGGGAACCAAATGTAATATTTCCAAGTTTGCTGACGACACAAAACTAGGTGGGATTGTGAGTTGTGAGGAGGATGCAAAGAGGCTTCAAGGCGATTTAGACAAGTTGAGTGAGTGGACAAATACATGGCAGATGCAGTATAACGTGGATAAATGTGAAGTTATCCACTTCGGTAGAAAAAACAGAAAGGCAGAGTATTATTTAAATGGTGATAGGTTGGGAAATGCTGATGTACAAAGGGACCTGGGTGTCCTTGTACACCAGTCACTGAAAGCAAACATGCAGGTGCAGCAAGCAGTTAGGAAGGCAAATGGTATGTTGGCCTTCATTGCAAGAGGATTTGAGTACAGAGCAAGGATGTCTTACTACAGTTATACAGGGCCGTGGTGAGACCACACCTGGAGTACTGTGTGCAGTTTTGGTCTCCTTACCTAAGAAAGGATATACTTGCCATAGAGGGAGTGCAGCGAAGGTTCACCAGACTGATTCCTGGGATGGCAGGACTGTCGTATGAGGAGAGATTGGGTCGACTAGGCCTGTATTCACTAGAGTTTAGAAGAATGAGAGGGGATCTCATTGAAACGTATAAAATTCTGACAGGGCTAGACAGACTGGATGCAGGGAGGATGTTTCCCCTGGCTGGGGGGTCTAGAATGAGGGGTCACAGTCTCAGGATACGGGGTAGGATATTTAGGACTGAGATGAGGACAAATTTCTTCACTCAGAGGGTGGTGAACCTGTGGAATTCTCTACCACAGAAGGCTGTGGAGGCCAAGTCACTGAATATATTTAAGAAGGAGATAGATAGATTTCTAGACAAAAAAGGCATCAAGGGGTGTATAGGAGAGAGCGGGAATATGGTATTGAGATAGAGGATCAGCCATGATCATATTGAATGGCGGAGTAGGGCCGAATGGCCTACTCCTGCTCCTATGTTTCTATGTTTCTGTTACCAGGCTACCCATAGATGCCATGGGAACTCATTATCTTGCCCTCTTCTCTACCAGCCTCTAAACTATCTGTCCATTCACTCTCTTCCATTCAGATCTTCATTTATACAGTCCCACCATCTAAGCTTTGGCTTTCGGTGCAGTTTGATTCCTCACTCTCCCTTTTCCCCTACTGCCTCCCTCCTCTCTTTTGTCCTCCCTCAACTTCCTCCGCCCCTTCCTCCCTCCCTCCTCCATCTCCCTCTTGTTAGCTCAAATACGCTCCTCTGTTGCTATTGCTGGGGTTCCAGCCTTGCAGTCTGACCCTGCTGAGAGAATTGTTGCCGGGCTCCCACCTCTGGCGGACTCAGTCAGCCCATAGGTGAGCTGGCATCACGAAGGTGATGAAGCACACCTACTGACCCATGACGTTCCACTCTCCTCTCTTAGGAACTCCCCTGCTGTTTTTGAAACACTCTCCATAAGCAATCATGTAGTGACTTTCACACATCTTTTTCGTGTAGCCATGCAACAAGAATCCTGAGAATGCATATGTTGCCATTAAGTTGAAACTGCTCTGGTTCCATTAGTAATGTGTCAGCAGATACCCCAGCCCTCCCTCCTCCCACCAGCTGAGATGATTTTACTGCTGCAGCCCCTCCCTCAATATGATTTTCTGACCGTTGCCTGTCCCCATTCTCCTCACCCCTCCTCACCATCGCCCCTCTACTCCTCCATCTCGGTCTCTGTCCCTTCCTCTCATCCTCCTCCCTCTGTCCCCTTAGTAACCTCCCCCTTGTCCTCTCTATCTCTGTTCCCCTCCCTTTTCTCCTCCCCCTCTCCCTTCATTTCCTACCTCACACTCCATTCTCTCCTCTCCTGCTTCCCTCCTATTTGCCTCACCAGTCCTTCATCCCCTCCTCCCCTTATCTGCTTCCCCTTCCTCCTCACCTACATTGATTCCATTCTAACCCTGCTTGACCTGAAAACTTCTCATTGGTCTTGACTACCCATGTGCAACGCCATGATCGATTGAGTATTATTTATTAAAATCCAATGAACCACATTGCATGCTACCTGCTAGCAGTACTGTTTGCCCATCACATTAACCTTTCTACTGCCAGTACTGAGTTATCTCCTTGTATGTGTAGCAGCACCCATCAGTGCATGATGGTATAAGTGGGCTGATAATGAGATGGCAGACGCTTGACATGCATAATATCACGCACAGACGACTGAAGCCTACTACCAATGTGATAAGCACAGAGAAATGTGGGCAGGAAGCCCCTAGTGTGCTAGGAGCCTAAACACAGTCAATGCACAAGGTTCAATAAGGCTTCAAATTTCATTTAAGTTAAGAGTCTTCCTAGAAAGCGACTGGAGAGCCTCAACAGCACTCCAGATGATCAGCACCTATTGACCTGTGGCGTAGGCAGGATTTTTTTTCGGGGGAAGGTTTGGATATGAGTTTACCAGACCAAATAAAACCACTTCAAAAGGTCTATTTTTCAAATAGGAATTTTAAAATAAGGTTCAAATAGAAACATTATTACTTCCATTAATCTAACAATACAAATAAAGCAAATGTAAAGAGAATCAATCTTGTCAGACAAAAATTGTAAAGCACAAAGTCCAAGTGCCGGTTATGTGTCACTGGTCTATTAATAACTTTGCTATTATTCACTGCAATATCCCAGTGAACATTTAGAAATGCAAGCCCAACTAATCCGCTTTCACTGGTCGGATTGCGGAACTGACTAGTTCTGGAAGAACATCTGTTGTTTATGTTCTATCAAGTGAACTAAGGCACATACGTTCAAAAGGAGTGTTCCGATTATTTTTTTGAAGTCTGATATTTAGTGAGGTCTTTGAACACTGTAACCGCACCCCCCCCCCCCCCCCCCCCCCGCCCACCGGTTCATAGTCTATGCCCCTGCAATTGACAACAGTGCTTCACTGGAGGCCATGGGTTTTTTTTTTAAGTTGCATTCGTCTCCTGGTGGCCCCCTCCTTGTTATAGAGCCTCATCCTTCCTTTAAAACCTGTTTTCTTGTGGCCTCCGATGGTCTTTTCCTGAAAGGAGTCATGTGCCACAAGGTGGTTTTACAGGAAGAAAATGTCAGCTGGCAACCCTTCAATTGATGCTGGCACTCCAGATGTTTGGCCCTGCCCCAAGGCCAGCCCAGCACATCATGTGCTCACCATTAGGTGAGGCCAGCTCGCTGGGTGCAGGCATGACCCGCAGACAAGTTGCTGCAGTCCCAGAGTGCTGTGCAATTAACTTCATTTACTAATAGGATTCTTGTGGTACTTGTGGGGGTGGCAGTGATATGGTTAAATTTTTAATTTATAGGATATGGTGCTTATTTTTTATAAAACCCTTTTTTGGCACACTTGAAAAGCTCTTATTGTTACAGTGCACTAGACTATCTTCTATGTGAAGCTGGTGTTTAAAGTTAATGCTTGACTGATTGTTTTTTTAAATAGTTTTTCTTTTAGTCTTCATGAAAGTGCATAGCAGCTACAGAGTTGCACAGGTGTGAAATTGGATTGCACTGGAAGAAAACCAACACTACAGACTTGGTATGAAGACATGTCACAATAAGGGAGGGGTGATTTGGGTTTATATTTTATTGAAGGGATTAAAATTCTCTGAAGTAGCAATGAAAGAATGAGGTGATGAAATTCTCATTTTTTTAAATATGCTGATATGTAAATTAACTGAATTCTCTCTTCAGTCATGTTTGACTGATGCGTTTTATCTTTGGCCAACTCGAAATACAAAAATGACAGGATCTCTACTGGTCCAAATAAGCTTCATTCGTATGTAAAAATCAGCCTCCACAACATGCTCTTCAATATGTCATTTATATAAATGTACTCAAATGCAATAATATTACCAACAAATGTGGCCTTCACGGTTTTGAGCCAGAGTCTGGGTTTTTTTTGAGTTGACTATCTGAAAATCAGAATTCTCAGTTTAAATAAACGTCTGTTTTTTCCACTTTTGTCTTAACATGTGGAAGCAATAATTACTAAAATTTGCACAGAGCTCTCATTATTAATAAAGCAAACATCAGAACTCGAGCTATGTTCAGACAACTTGAACCCAAGGTGAAATGAAATTGTTTTTATACATATTCCTCGATCCAAATCAGTCCTCGAGCCATTCACACAAGAGCACAGAATGGGAAGCCCCCATATTGGGTTTGAAACACAAGATCAAAGCTTACATAGAATTACATCGAATCTACAGCACAGAAACAGGCCATTCGGGCCATCCAATTCGGAGTAACAGGTCTGTGCCAGTGTTTATACACCACACAATTCTCCTCCCACCCTACTCACATATCATAAGAACATAAGAAATAAGAGCAGGAGTTGACCCTTCGGTCCTTCGAGCCTGCTCCGTCATTTAACAAGATCATGGCTGATCTTCTACCTCAACTCCACCTACACTCACTATCCCCATATCCTTTGGTTCCAAAAATCTATAGATCTTGGTCTTGAATATACTCAACGACTGAGCATCCACAGCTCTCTGGGGTAGAGAATTCCAAAGATTCAGCACCCTTTGAGTAAAGAAATTTCTCCTCCTCTTTCTCTCTCATGTATGTATCAAACTTCAAGCCAGTCCTCTGGCACTATTTCTTTTATATTGATTTTTTTTATATATTGATACTAGTGCCTCTGGTATCTCCTCCCTAGTTTCATTGAGTATCCGCGGGTGTTATCCATCTGGACCGGGTCATTTTGTCATGCTTAAGTTTGGCTAATTTGTCTAGTATCCCTTTCTTCTTAACTGTTGTAATATCACAATTAAATTCAAATAGAAATTCTGTGATTACCACCCTCGAGGTTCTGCATTTTAATTTAACTTCTATCCCTTAATAATCCCTTAGCAGGACCTTCTCCCTGTTCTTTCCTATGTCATTGGTTCCAATATAGACCATGAGAAATGGTTCTTTCCCCTCCCAATCCAAGTTCCTTTCCAATTGATTTGCTTGAACACAAAGATTTTGGTTATCACAATGCTGTCCCAGTGAATCAGACAACTGATGATACCCTTACTCCCTGACGCTGAGGTCAATTGATGATACCCTTACACAAGTATATATCAGAGTTCCTGGCCGCGATTTCGCCGGCCGAGGTGGGTTCAGGGCGGGAGTGGTTGTTGTCGGGATACGGTCCCGCTGCCTACTAAAGCCCGGCAAAAAAAAGGATTTTATGTTAATGGGCCTTGTCAAACCCACCCGTCGCGTTCCCCGACCCTATTAGAAAGTGGGGGTCAGGTGACGCTTCTCGTGCCAGTTTATTTAAAGGGTCCCTGTCCCCACTTCATTCCACTTCCTGAATTTAAAACGACCATTGCTGAGATAGCTTGTTCAACTCCAAAAATGAGCTCACAAAGGCTGCACCTCGATTCAGTGATGACTCCTTCCGTGTTCTTGTGGAGGGAGTCAGAGCATGCAGGGAGGTTCTCTTCCCTGCCAGTGGTCGGAAGAGACCTCCCCAGGAGACCAAGGCAGCCTGGCTGCAAATAGCTGAGGAGGACACAAGCAGGAGGACCAGGCTGCAGTGGCGTAAACGTTTCAATGATCTCAGTAGATCAAGAAACGTTACTGCAAAGCCACACTCAAACTCATCCTGCTGTGCCACTCATCACATCCCTATCACTCTGCCTTCCCTACCCTACTCTTGCACATCTTTACTCACGCCAACTTACCTTGCACCTCTACCCATCCCTCTCGATCTACATTATCACTTCCCCATCTCACTAGCCACCCCTCACACTCACCCTCATCCTAGTCCAATCATACCAACTAACATCACACAAGAGTAGGCACTTGTGTGCTTTAGCCAATGTTCATGTGAAGTTTCTGTTAATGTGCTGTCAAACATTGAAATCTTTATTTTCAACACTTTGCGTTCTTGGACAGATTTGTGTGCACCTTCAGAAGTGGCTTAGTGAGTAGCAATGAATAGTGAGACATAACAGTACACCCAGCAATGGTGATGAGTGGGAAAGGAATGGCTTGGGCATTGTAAGGATGCTTTATGGTGTTGGTGTGGGGTGGTGCCAAGCTGGTGCATCATGTGTCAGCCAGGGTGTACAGCGTCAAGTGAAGTAAATGTGGCCATGGTGAGGTCATCCCTGGCGTCCTGGGCAGCAATGTGCTCGGGTGCTGATGCCCTCTGTCCTGTGCAGCATCAGGTGATTGCGAAGAAGGTTGGTGTTGTCGTTGGTGCTGCTGGTGTGCCTGGTGCTGCTGGTGTTGGGGCTCATCGTGGTCAGATTCTGAGCACCAAGCTGAGAGAGTGTAAACCTGATGTAACAGATGGCAGGCGACGGAGAGATGACAGAAGCAAATTCGTCACTGGTGAGAGAGGTTGTTCCAATGAGGTGCCACTGGATAGGGAGTTGGCTCTAAACACTTGCAAACTACAGAAAGCTCTATGGCCTAAAAATTCAGTTGCTTTGCTCCTCCCATTAGCGCCGCCAACGCCTCTCGTAAAATTCAGCGGAAGGTTAGCGGTGGCGGTAAACGTTAGTGCCCCGCGGCGCTGCGCCGCCGGCGATGATGTCATCACCGTGCGCAGCGCACTGCTCACGCCCCGGCCGCAATCTTCGGTAGCGCCCCCTAATTTACCGCCGGACGCTATGTCCGGCGGGGTCAGGGGGGCCTACCTGCAGCCGGGGCAGCGCTAATTAAAGGCGAGGTGCTGGGCGGCCATTTTTGTTGCTGGCCACCTGCCAGCACCTGCCCCCGTTGCCGTCCCCGGCCTCCTGACCAGCCCCCCCGCAGAGTGCCGGATGCGCTCCATGAGCCCGGCACTTCTCTTGAGTGCCGGGCTCTTTTGCCGGCACTCCCGATCCCCAGGGCCCAGCTGGGCCCCAGGTCGTGCTACGCAAGACCCCTCCCCTTTAAGAAGGTGAGGAAGGCCTGCAGTACCGCGGCACAATGTGCCGCAGCGCATGGCGCTGTGGCACGTAGCGCCGCGATATTCCCCTCGCAGCATCCCAGGAGGGAGGCGGGGCGCTTCCAGTAGCGCCCCACTTCCATCTTGGGGCGCTACCGATGAATTTCGGCCACGGGGGCGCTAATTTAAGTTCGAGCCCCAAAGGGGGCGTGACTCAATTTTTCCCCCTATATGTCTTACAAATGCATTAACCAACAGTTTCTGAGCTCTGAAACTGAACAGCTGCAACATGGTATCCTTTATACCACTTCTGCAGCTGTCAGGTAATCAGATAAATCAAAGCAGACTCAACTCACGCCAGGGTGAGCTGGCGTGTTCCCCGAGCAGCGAGTAACTCGTGGGGCAGCACGTAAAATTAGAAGGTTGGTTCAAAATAGCATTAAATTGGCTGTTAACAAGCCATTTTATGATCTAAATTGTCTCCCCCGCCGCTTGGTGTCGGGTCAGTTCTCCGCTGGCAGACCCAACACCCGGGAGACTCGCGTGGAGGCGGGTTGACAGCGGGTTTCCTACCCGCTGTCAATCTTCGCTATTTTGACAGCGGACCCGCCTCCAAACCCACCCTCTGAGTGTCTGCAAAACCCAGCCCCCTATGTCTTCCATATTTATAAACAAGGAAAGAATTTCAGCAGAAAAAACTTTTCTTTCTTCTTTCTTCTCCCACCAACATATCCTCTCAGAAAGAACTGACTTATGTTATGTGCTTATTACACAAACACTGGATAGCAATCAAGTGTAGCTGAAACCCAGATCCTGGATAGTAATTGGGTGCAAGAGCCCAAACAGATTTTCCTATCACCCCGCCCCCCCCCAACCTGGAGCTGCTGAGGCCAGTTGTAACTCTACTACTGCTACTCTGGCTGAGATCAACTAAGTCAACACAGACCAAGGATTGAACCAGGAACCTTCCTCTTTATATGGTTCATTACATGCCAGGCCATGTATTTGCCCGCTGAGTCACTGGAGCACCTTCAGAAACAAAGGTCTTATTTTTTGATTAACCTTATAACAAAGGTAGATTGATTTTTGGATGATATATTTACCACTTGGAGATGATGCCTACTTGCACAAGCTATTGTTAGCTATTCTATAGATCTGAACTTGTTGAACTGCAGCCTCTGTAACACAATATAAATGAATACTATGCAGGCAATTAAGCAAGAACCTGGAAATGAATGAGTTTTTACTATGGTAATGTAAAAGCAATAGAATTGTAGATAAACTGTTATTGGAGTATATCATTATTTATCATTGTAGTTGGTTTAATTTTTACTGTATGCTGCACATTTTAGTGAGACAAAGGACTCAGTAATGATTGTGCCAATAACATGCTCCAAGTACAATAAACAATGCTATGTGGATAATCACAGGATAAGGGTTCTTTCCAATAAAACAACTTGTTTAAATTATCTATTAAAGAGGGCAAACCAGTTTAGCTATCATTCCGTTGCTTTTATATTACCCTTAATAAAAAATCACTCATTTTTACCATGGTATAAAATGAGTAATGTTTACATAACTTATATTGATGTGATGGCTTTCATTAAAACAAAATGTCCCAAAGTGCTTGGCAGAAAGCGTGGTGGATACTGAGTGAATGTAGATAATATATGGGGAAGTGGGCAAAAGCACATTTAAAGAAGTAAGTTTTGAACAGGTTTTTGGACATGGGGAAAGAGGTAGAAAGGCAAAGGGGTTTTAGAAGAAAAATTAAGAATGCAAAGAAGTAATGGCTAAAGGAGAGAGGGGCGGTGGAACTGAGGGAGATGTGCAGGTGGAGCAGAAGAAGGGAGGGGAGATGTGTAGGTGGAACAGAGGGATAGAGGGAGGGGCGATGTGCAAGAGGGAGGGAGAGAGGGGCGATGTGCATGTTGCAATAGAGGGAGAGAGGGAGGGGCGATGTGCAAGTGGAATAGAGGGAGAGAGGGAGGGGCGATGTGCAAGTGGAATAGAGGGAGAGAGGGAGGGGCGATGTGCAAGTGGAATAGAGGGAGAGAGAGGGGCGATGTGCAAGTGGAACAGAGGGAGGGAGGGGCGATGTGCAAGTGGAACAGAGGAAAGGAGAGGCGATGTGCAAGTGGAACAGAGGGAGGGAGGGGCGATGTGCAAGTGGAACAGAGAGAGGGGCGATGTGCAAGTGGAACAGAGGGAGGGAGAGGCGATGTGCAAGTGGAACAGAGGGAAGGAGAGGCGATGTGCAAGTGGAACAGAGGGAGGGAGAGGCAATGTGCAAGTGGAACAGAGGAAAGGAGAGGCGATGTGCAAGTGGAACAGAGGGAGGGAGGGGCGATGTGCAAGTGGAACAGAGAGAGGGGCGATGTGCAAGTGGAACAGAGGGAGGGAGAGGCGATGTGCAAGTGGAACAGAGGGAAGGAGAGGCGATGTGCAAGTGGAACAGAGGGAAGGAGAGGCGATGTGCAAGTGGAACAGAGGGAGGGAGTGGCGATGTGCAAGTGGAACAGAGGGAGGGAGGGGCGATGTGCAAGTGGAACAGAGGGAGGGAGGGGCGATGTGCAAGTGGAACAGAGGGAGGGAGGGGCGATGTGCAAGTGGAACAGAGGGAGGGAGGGGCGATGTGCAAGTGGAACAGAGGGAGGGAGGGGCGATGTGCAAGTGGAACAGAGGGAGGGAGGGGCGATGTGCAAGTGGAACAGAGGGAGGGGCGATGTGCAAGTGGAACAGAGGGAGGGGCGATGTGCAAGTGGAACAGAGGGAGGGAGGGGCGATGTGCAAGTGGAACAGAGGGAGGGAGGGGCGATGTGCAAGTGGAACAGAGGGAGGGGCGATGTGCAAGTGGAACAGAGGGAGGGAGGGGCGATGTGCAAGTGGAACAGAGGGAGGGAGGGGCGATGTGCAAGTGGAACAGAGGGAGGGAGGGGCAATGTGCAAGTGGAACAGAGGAAAGGAGAGGCGATGTGCAAGTGGAACAGAGGGAGGGAGGGGCGATGTGCAAGTGGAACAGAGGGAGGGAGGGGCGATGTGCAAGTGGAACAGAGGGAGGGAGGGGCGATGTGCAAGTGGAACAGAGGGAGGGAGGGGCGATGTGCAAGTGGAACAGAGGGAGGGAGAGGCGATGTGCAAGTGGAACAGAGGGAGGGGCGATGTGCAGTAGATCAAAGTGGGATGAGTAGAGGGTGTGTGCTGGAGAAGGTTGCAGACATAGGGTGGAACCAGGCCATGGATGGGTTTGAAGACTCGGCTTCTCTGGTAATCTTTGCTATTACTTTGAAAATAGTTTATCTGACATTTTATGATTACTGAATTATTCTGTAATAAATGCAGTGTTAATGGGATTATGGATGAAAAGAAAAAGGTCAGTGATGAGAAAACTGCATTTAACGTACTAAATTTGACCTTGTATTATTTCAACTCATCCAGTCGAGACTTTTGAACTGTTTAATGTCTTTGAATCCATTACCTTACTTGGCCTCTGGTGATATGGAGTGAATTGAAGCCATTCAGCCAGGGAAGGATCTTAGCGAGCAATGATTCACAAGGTGCTCCATGGTTTGGAAAGCCTCTCCACAGTCTCACATCGGGCTGTCCTTTATCTTCCATTCATGTAGCAGGAGATTGCAGCGCCCATGTGAAGTTCTGATGTGGTTCGCAGTGACCATATTTTATGTGGGATGGTGAAGCCAGGTGGTTGATCCGCAGGGTCTATGATCAAGTCTTCATTTGTGACCCCCTGGTTTCCCACATCCTCCCCCACGACCTTAGGTGAGAATTCCGAGGTTTTTAGAGTTTTGGCTGCTAACCAGGGGGGGGGGGGGGGCGGCGGGGGCGGTTCCTGGATTTAAGGTGCCATCTTGGGAGCTTGTGGAGCTCTTCATTAATATGAAGATCTGAGTTTGCTAGGACGCGGTTGTATTCTCTGATTATTGTTGCTTCTCTTCTGAGAGGTGGTGGCAAGATATGGATGAGGACAGGGAGCCAAATTGTCGGTGTTGGTTTCAGCACTTCTGTAATTTGTATGTACACTTCCTGTCCATGCTGATGCGCAACATTTAGTGACTGAGAAAACAAGGGCCAAGGTGGCTATCTGCAGAGTATGAGCATCTGCTCGCCAGCTGATCCCAGCTAATTTGTGGATTAAGTTAATCCTACTCTTTATCTTGGCCGCAGTTTTTGTCAGACATTGATGGTATGTGAAACTATGATCCAGAACCACTCCAAGGACATTCGGGAAGTCCTCGTGCCTGAGTTCAGTATCACAGAAGGGAGCACTCAGGCGCTTTTATGCATGCTGGTTGCTCAAATCAAAGGTAGAGACAAACGTTTTCTGAGGTTTTGGACAAAGCCGCCAGAGCCTACAATAGTCCTCAAGTATTTTACACTTAGATGGCTATCACAGGGTCATCTGCATTTCCAAATTTCCTTAACTGGATCGGCGGGATATCACTGATGTATATATTAAAAATCTATGGTGCCAAAACTGATTCCTGTGAGAGCCCGTTATTCAGTAGTCGAGATCTACTAATCTGCTCCATGTGATATATGTGGAACTTGTGGTTGGTGAGGATGGCTGTTAGCAGGTGCAATATTAGTTTGCAGCATACCATTCTAGACATTTTCAGCAGTAGACCACCCCTCCACACTGTATCATATACTGCAGACAAGTCCACAAAAGCCACTGCTGTTTTGAGTCCACCTTCACGTGGTCCTCGTTGTTAAGTGCTCCAGCATAAGCAAAGCCATCAACAAGGCAACTGAATGCCGATCGACGGCCTCCAAGTCTAAAAAGCAACACACTCAATTTTTTTTTTGGTCGGATCATGTTGGTGGTAGCAGAAATGGCAGAAAATGAGTTGTAGAATGCAGAGGCTGATGGGTAGAAGGTGACAACAAAGGGGAACCAAGCACGACTCTGGGGGAGGAGGGGTAATGGCAGAAGCATAGGAAATGGGATGGACTCGGTTGACGGTCCTATCTACCATAGTGGAGAGAAATCCTCAGTTGAGGAAAAAGGAGGACTTTTCAGAAGCTCTGATATGAAAGGTGACATCATCAGAACAGATGCAATGGAGAAATTAGGAAAAGGGAGCGGAGTCTTTACAGGAAATGGAGTGGGAAGAAGTATAATCCAGGTAGTTCTGGCAGTTGGTGTTCTTATAATAGATGTCAAATGAAAACCCATCCCTTGAGACAGAGAAAGAAGTCCAAGAAAGAAGGGAAGAGATTGACTATGAAAAAGTAAAGAAGGGGTGGAAATTGGATGCAAAATTAATGAAATTCTCTAGGACGAGAACAGGATGCAGCATCGGCACAGTATTGAACGTAATGATAAAGAAGTCAGGGAGGAGACCCGAGTGCAAATCGAACAAAGCGTGTTCACCATACCCTACAAAAAGATGGACATAACTGGGAGCCATGCAAGTTCCCATAGTGATGCCTTTACATTGGAGGAATTGAGTTGAGTTTTTATAAAATTTCAAATAAGTTCAACCAGGATGTGGAAGGTGGTGGTGGTCATGGACTGGCTGAGCTGTTGTTTGAGGAAGGAGGTCACCTGCTGATAGATGGAGGTGTAAAGAAAGTACCTGCATTCACATAGCCCTTTTCACAAACTTAGGACGTCCCAAAGTACTTAAGAGCCAAGGAAGTATGTTTGAAGTGTAATCATTGTTGTAATACACGCCAGCTAATCTGTGCACAACCAAGTCCAACAAATAGTAATGAGATAAATGGCCAGATAATTTGTTGAGAATTCCCTTGCTTTTCTTCAAAAAGTGCCATGGCAATTTTTACGTTCACTTGGCATTTCATCCAAAAGGTAGGACCTCCGACAGTGCTGCACTTCCTCAGTACTGCACTGAAACGTCATCTTGGACTATGTGCTCAAGTCCTGAGTGGGGCTTGAACCCACAACCTTCTGACTCCGAGGCATGTGTGCTACCAAGGCTGACACCAGTGTATAGAGG
Organism: Squalus acanthias; assembly: GCA_030390025.1. Lineage (NCBI taxonomy): Eukaryota > Metazoa > Chordata > Chondrichthyes > Squaliformes > Squalidae > Squalus > Squalus acanthias. The sequence goes on along the minus strand of CM059427.1, from coordinate 162,444,552 downwards.
GACTGTACATCAATAGTATAAAGGAGTTGGTTTTAGCCAAAAAACTAGCGTTCATTCAAGTGCCATAGGGCATCAGAAGAGCCATAGATGGGTAGGGACAGGACGGGGGGGGGGGGGGGGTGGAATTATAGCCTCAAGGTAAGAGAAAATAAGTTCAATGGGACTGGAGCAGACTGAAATGATTGGTCTACTGGGACAATCCTGCTTATGTATCTTGAGGGGGAGGTAGAAGCAGGCTGTGCGGGGGTTCGGGAAACATGTGGTTGGAGATTGTGGGGGCAAGATTTCCAGAAGAGATGAGGTCAATAACAGTCTGGGAAATAATGCCTTGATATTCAGTAGTGGGGACATGGTCATGGGGAGATCAGAGAAGTTGTTAGGGAGTTGGCGTTCCACCTCGGCCATATCAGTTTCTCTACCCCTTCACTTGCTCTAATCTATCTCCCACTGAACTTGCAGTATCCTGTTCCCTTAGGTCCAAGCCCAACATCATTATCAAACTGCTGACAAAGGTGATGCTGTTGTTGTTTAGTGAATGGATTGTGGTGACTACTCCTGTTGAGCTCAAATGAATCAAATCATCTCAAACAGAATAGGTGTGAATGATCTCTGAAATGTCCAAAAAAGTTTTTGTTGTCGAATGCATGGTGGCTCATACACACCAGTTGAAATCTAATCTGTATCTCCCAGCACTGATGCCCTGTGAATTTAACCCATGATTTTTTTTAAATTTGTTTATGGGATGTGGGCGTCGCTGGCAAGGCCAGCATTTATTGCCCATCCCTAATTGCCCTTTAGAAGATGGTGGTGAGCCGCCTTCTTGAACTGCTGCAGTCCGTGTGGTGAAGGTACTCCCACAGTGCTGTTAGGGAGGGAGTTCCAGGATTTTGACCCAGCAATGATGAAGGATCGGCGATATACTTCTAAGTCAGGATGATGTGTGACTTGGAGGGAAACTTGGAGGTGGTGGTGTTCCCATGCGCCTGCTGCCCTCGTCCTTCTAGGTGGAAGAGGTCACGGGTTTGGGAGGTGCTGCCGAAGAAGCCATAGCGTGTTGCTGCAGTGCATCTTGTAGATGGTACACACTGCAGCCACGGTACGCCGGTGGTGGAGGGAGTGAATGCTTAAGGTGGTGGATGGGGTGCCAATCAAGTGAGCTGCTTTGTCCTGGATGGTGTCGAGCTTCTTGAGTGTTGCTGCAGCTGCACTCATCCAGACAAGTGGAGAGTATTCCATCACACTCCTTACTTGTGCCTTGTAGATGGTGGAAAGGCTTTGGGGAGTCAGGAGGTGAGACACTCGCCGCAGAATACCTAGCCTCTGACCTGCTCTTGTTGCCACAGTATTTATGTGGCTGGTCCAGTTAAGTTTCTGGAGAGCTAAGTTTAACACATTGTAGCATTTTTAACATTTAGGACATAAAAATCCCCTTGTGGCAGCATGGTCAGAAATCCAGATTAGTGATAATGCCATTTAATACCTTTATATACCTCAATGAGGTCCCATCGTAACATAAGCTTCTCTTATCTCTTATAGCCTGGGCCACCAGTTTGTGGTAACTAAATAAATCAAGTAGTTTCTGATTACATGGAATTTCAGGAATTTTACTGATATTTTGGGGGTCGTATTCTGTGATTCTGTCCATTTGTCCACGAAAGATAAAAAACAAAGGCTTTGCTCACGGTGGGTATCACTGCGGGCTTCTGAACTGTCACCTTGTCTGCCTAGTGAAGGCTACAAGCTATGTTTATTGTTTAAAGACTGATAGCTGATCCAGATAGGTCCACAGTACTCCAGTATACTGTTGACGATTAATGAGCCAGCCTGTCACCTACTTACGTAGGTGAATTGTAAGCCTGTCACTGAGGGCTGGCTTCTTTCCCACATAGCTCCAGACAATCCAGCAAGCTAGTGCTCTAATGTGTAAAGTGGTCCTAGCTTGGCAAGTAGTGGGAAGTATATCAGTGCTTTGTACTGCTAAGCTGGGTAAATTTTAGCAACACCAACAACATGTATGTATATAGCACTTTTAAAACAGAAAAGCATCCCAAGATACTTCACAGAAACACAAAAGAAAAAAGGGACACCGGTCAAAGAGGTAGATTTTAAGCAGGGTCATAAAGGAAGAGAGGGTAATGGAGAAGCAGGGAGTATTAGGGAAGGAATTCCAGAACATTGAGCCTAAGTGGTTGAAAGTTCAGTCACCACTGGTAGAGCGAAGGGAGGGGGGTGCACAAGAGGCAGAAGTCATGGGAATAGAGAGTTTTGGGGGGGGGGTGCCTTCCGAGATCTCTGCGCTCCTCCAATTCTGGCCTCTTGTGGCTTGGTGTCAAAATCTTGTCTGATAACGCTCCTGTGAAGTGCCTTGGGATGTTTTACAACATTAAAGGTGCTATATAAATGCAAGTTGTTGTTGTTGTAGTGCTGGAGGAAGTTAGAGATAGGGACAGGTGAGGCCATGGAGAGATTTAAACACAAGGATAAGCCAGTAAGGTCAGTGAGAACAGGGGTGATGGGTGAGCAGGATTTAGCATATGATAAAATATAGATAGCAAAGATTTGGATAAGTTGAGTTTATGGAGGATGGGTGGCCAGCCAGGAGAGTATTGGAATAGTCGAGTTTGGAGATTATGAAGGCCTGGATGATGGTTTCAGCAGATGGACTGACATAGGGGTGGAGGCAGATGTTATGGAGGTGGATGTACATCTAAGTGATGCAGTTATATCTGCTTGTTACGGCCATACAATTTGTTATAGAAACCGTCTGATTTTAATTTCTGTTTAAATCAATGGAGTTAATGGAAATGAAAACTGAGTGCTTTCTATGGCAGGCAGTCGATTCACAATGCTAGCTTTACGCCTGGGTAGCACATTGAAAACCTACCCCTCTATCTGTGTGGATTTCTTATAATAGAAAATACTGGAAACACTGAGCAGGTCAGTCAGCATCTGTGGAAAGAACATATAAGCTAACGTTTCAGGTGTAGATCCTGACTAATCTGCTGTTTTTGTTTGTTTTCCAACATTGGCAGTTTTTTGCTTTTTGTCTGAATTTCTCATAAGCCTGGTTTTGAGATTCTTGATGGGTTTTCATATATGACAGGCACCTGGGTAACCATAAAAAATGTTCCAGTGCTATCCTGCAGATCACCACAGATGAGAGTTCATCTATTACTAACGGGATTTAATTTATGCATTATATTCCATGTCTTTCTGTTTAGTGATTCACTTGATTTCTTTTGTGACACCTTCCTAAACTAAATTCATAAACCAGTGAACGGACTTCCTTGATTACAAATGTTGTTCTGTTCTGAATTATAGAATCATAGAATAGTACAGCACAGAAAAAGGCCATTCGGTCCATCGAGTCTGTGCCAGCTCTTTCGAAGAGCAATCCAGTTAGTCCCACTCCCCCGCTCTTTCCCCATATCCCTGCAATTTTTTCTCCTTCAAGTATTTATCCAATTCCCTTTTGAAGGCTACTATTGAATCTATATCCACCACCCTTTCAGGCAGTGCATTCCAAATCCTAACCACTTGTTGCATGAAAAAGTTTTTCCTCATGTCGCCTCTGGTTCTGTTGCCAAATATCTTAAATCTGTGCCCTCTCGTTATCGATCATTCAACCTTTGGAAACAGTTTCTCTTTATTTACTTTATCTAAATCCTTCATGATTTTAAACACCTCAATCAAATCTCCTCTTAGCCTTCTCTGCTCTCAGGAGAATAACTCCAGCTTTGCCAGTCTGTCCACATAACTGTAATCCCTCATCCCTGGAACCATTCTAGTAAATCTCTTCTGTACCTTCTCCAAAGCCTTCATGTCCTTCCTGAAGTGTGGTGCCCAGAATTGGACACAATACTCCAGCTGGGGCCGAACTAGAGTTTTATATAGGTTTAGCATAACTTCCTGGCTTTTGTACTCTATTCCTCTATAGAGCCCAGGATCCCATACGTTTTATTAACTGCTTAACCTGTCCTGCCACCTTCAAAAATTTGTGCACGAACACCCCCAGGTCTCTCTGTTCTTGCACCCCCTTTAAAATTGTACCATTTAGTGTCTATTGTCTCTCCTCATTCTTCCTACCAAAATATATCATCTCATACTTTTCTGTGTTGAATTTCATCTGCCATGTGTCTGCCCATTCCACCAGCCTGTCTATGTCCTCTTGAAGTCTATTACCATCTTCCGCACTGGTTACTACACTTCCAAGTTTTGTGTCATCAGAAAATTTCGAAATTGAGCCCTGTACCCACAAGTCCAAATCATTAAGGTATATCAAAAACAGCAGTGGTCCTAGTACTGAACCATGGGGAACTCCACTGTATACCTCCCTCCAATCCAAAAAACAGCTATTCCTTAGCCAATTTTGTATCCATGCTGCTGCTGCCCCTTTTATCCCATGGGCTTCAATTTTGCTAACAAGCCTAATATGTGGTATTTATCCGATGCCTTTGAAAGTCTATATACACAACATCAACTGCACTGCCCTCATTAACCCTCTCTGTTACCTCATCAAAACACTCAATCAAGTTAGTCAAACACAATTTGCCCTTAACAAATCCGTGCTGGCTCTCCTTTATTAGTCCATGCTTGTCCAAGTGGCTGTTGATTTTCTCCCGGATTATTGTTTCTAAAAGCTTCCCCACCACCGACGTTAAACTGACTGGCCTGTAATTGCCAGGTTTATCCTTCTCCCCTTTTTTGAACAAGAGTGTATTGTTTCTCAACTCAAACCAAATAGATTCTGTCTTTGATCTCTCAAGGACATTCTCTCTTTCTAGCACTGTAATATTTTCCTTAATCAAAACTGCTACCCCTCCTTTTTTTTTTCTTCCTTTTATGATTTGAAAATGTTGACACGTATTCTTGCAACCTATTTATCTTTATACGGTAAAGTTTATGCATAATTAAATACCTTCAAATCTAACTCAACGTTACATTAGATGTGGGAGCCATTTTCTTATACTGACAGTCTGCTGATTTAGGTAAAATGTGCAGCAGAGTAAACAATGGGCTTGGTTAAAGAAAAACACAAGCCGTGAAATGTGTGCATGATAAGAATATTGTAGGTTTTGTTTGCTGTCATAGCAACAAACTGCTACTTATGATAAATGAATGTGGGTCAGAGCTCCAAAATACTTAACATTAACAAAAGATTTTGACTAATTCTTTTACGGATCATTTATCATCATCACAATTAATTCCCTGTAGGATTGGTTCCTCTCGTGTTGTTTCCTATCGCATGTCACTATGTGGGATAGAAAATGTTGACACCATGCACTGCAGAGGTGAATGTGTCAGTTTCAAAAACTGGGCCTTTTGTTTGTTGTTTCGCAATGAATGGTATCAACCACAATGTAGGCAAGACTTTTCCTGGGTGGCACATTGTAATTTTTGTCCTGGGGGAGGGGTTTTAATTAACCCTTCTTGAGAAATTCTTTGCACAGCATCCTCGTCAGTCTATGTGTGATAGATTGTAATTTTGAGCAATGCCGGTCAAATTCAGACTTCAACTTACAAAATTTGGAAATATCTGAATTGTGCAACAAAACATGGTCTTCCCAAGCATTCAGGATTTTATACATCGCAGATAACAAACACCATTGACTAAGGTACAGGCCTAACTCCTGTATGGTAAATTACATGTGAGTAAAAGTAACAGATAAAAGTCATCATTTTGAAAATCCTGATTAATTTGAAGTGGATTTTAATCCACTTTGAGTAAAGCCTGAAATTATTGGAATTGTGAATGTTTTAGGTTTATTTGATTTTTTGGTACTCAACTCTAACTGACTGATGGGATTGTTGTGTAAATGGTAATTTTATATTAGCAATTGGAGCTTGAATTGGGTAACAATTTGCCAAAATCAATCCTCTGATTGCCTATATAACCTCTGAGTTCTTCTCTCAGATTTAGTGTTATTTTCACATCTTTCCCCCCTTCCCTGTATAGTTTCATGGTGGGGCCAATTTGGGGGCAGTATAAATGGTCACGACATTTGTGACATCTGCTCCAATGCATACACAACTGCTTCACTTTATTAGTCTTATTCATCCTACAATCTATCTATCCATCATAGGCAGTAACTTCTGAAATGTGCATGCATGCAGTTCTTGATGTTCGCACTGGTATAAACTGCCCCGAAAGAGTCAACTATCTAAATGGAACACAATCTGTACACCTGGATTTTCTACTGCAGCTCTACGTGAACACCATATAGATTTTGCCCTTCAAGTATTTATCCAATTTACTTTTGCAAGTTATTATTGAATCTGCTTCCACCACTCTTTCAGCCAGTGCATTCCAGATTGTAACAATTCGCTGCGTAAAATTATTTTTCCTCTTGTCGCCTCTGGTTCTTTAGCAAATCACCTTAAATCTGTGTCACTAGTTGTAGTGACATTTTAATTTGCCACTACAACTAGTGAAATGTTGATACTCTGGGTTCAACATTCACAAAAATACATTTATATTAATTTTTTTAAGGCTAAAGGAATGCCACCTGGTGCTAAATCTACACCAGATAAAGATTTTTTTTGTATAAGGGTCAAATATAGCTAAAATTCATCAAGAACAGAAATGTCATCTTGCTAAATAAATTGCTCTCTTCTGGTTATTATTCTTACAGGATTTGTAGATGATTAAATGAGTCATTAATGGCACATAGGACAAATATCCCAACAAATGGTACATTCAAAGATGCGTCTTTGTCAGCATTGTTAATTAAGATTAAAGGGATTAATTAAGAGGGGGAAAATAGAGTATGAGAGTAAGCTTGCAGGGAACATAAAAACTGACTGTAAAGGCTTCTATAGATACGTGAAGAGAAAAAGATTGGTGAAGTCAAGTGCAGGTCCCTTGCAGTCAGAATCAGGGGACTTTATAATGGGGAACAAAGAAATGGCAGACCAATTAAATACATACTTTAGTTCTGTCTTCACAAAGGAGGACACAAATAACCTCCCAGAGATATCGGGGAACATAGTATCTAATGAGAGGGAGGAACTGAATGAAATTAGTATTTGTAGGGAAATGGTGTTAGGGAAATTGATGGGATTGAAGGCCGATAAATCCCCAGGGCCTGATTATCTACATCCTAGGGTACTTAAAGAAGTGGCCCTAGAAATAGATGCATTGCTGGTCATCTTCCAAAATTCTACAGACTCTGAAACAGTTCCCATGGATTGGAGGGTAGCTAATGTAACCCTGCTATTTAATAGAGGTGGTAGAGAGAAAATGGGGAATTATAGACCGGTAAGCCTGACATCGGTAGTGGGGAAAATGCTAGAGTCCATTATAAAAGATGTAATAGCAGAGCACTTGAAAACAGTGACAGGATCGGACAAAGTCAACATGGATTTACAAACGGTAAATCATGCTTGACTAATCTACTGGAATTTTTTGAGGATGTAACTAGTAGAACAGATAAGGGAGAACCAGTGGATGTGGTGTATTTGGACTTTCAGAAGGCTTTCGATATGGTCCCGCATAAGAGATTAGCGTGCAAAGTTAAAGCACACAGGATTGGGGGTAAGGTACTTGGATAGAAAACTGGTTGGCAGACAGAAAGCAAAGAGTTGGAATAAACGGGTCTTTTTCCGAGTGGCAGGCAATGACTAGTGGGATACCGCAGGGATCGGTGCTAGGACCCCAGTTATTCACAATATATGTTAATGATCTAGATGAGGGAACTAGATGTAATATCTCCAAGTTTGCAGACGAAACAAAGCTGGGTGGGCGTGTGTGCTGTGAGGAGGATGCAGAGAAACTCCAGGATGATTTGGACAGGTTGGGTGATTGGGCAGATGCATGGCAGATGCAGTATAATGTGGATAAATGCGAGGTTATCCACTTTGGTGGCAAAAACAGGAAGGCAGATTATTATCTGAACGGCAATAGATTGGGAAAAGGGGAAGTGCAACGAGACCTGGGTGTCCTTGTGCACCAGTCACTGAAGGTAAGCATGCAGGTGCAGCAGGCGGTTAAGAAGGCAAATGGTATATTGGCCTTCATAGCGAGAGGATTCGAGTACAGGAGCAAGGATGTCTTGCTGCAGTTGTACAGGGCCTTGGTGAGACCACACCTTGAGTATTGTGTGCAGTTTTGGTCGCCTTATCTGAGGAAGGATGTTCTTGCCATGGAGAGAGTGCAGCGAAGATTCACCAGACTGATACCTGGGATGGCAGGAATGACGTATGAAGAGAGATTGGGTCGATTGGGCTTGTATTCGCTAGAGTTTAGAAGAATGAGAGGGTATCTCATTGAAACTTATAAAATTCTAACAGGACTAGACAGACTAGATGCAGGAAGGATGTTCCCGGTGGCGTGGGAGTCCAGAACCAGGGGTCACAGTCTAAGGATAAGGGGTAAGCCATTTAGGACTGAGATGAGGAGGAATTTCTTCACCCAGAGAGTGGTGAACCTGTGGCATTCTGTACCACAGAAGACAGTTGAGGCCAATTCATTAAATGTATTCAAGAAGGAGTTAGATATATTTCTTAAGGCTAAGGGGATCAAGGGATATGGGGAGAAAGCAGGGACAGGGTACTAAATTTGGATGATCAACCATGATCGCATTGAATGGCGGAGCAGGCTCGAGGGGCCGAATGGCCTACTCCTGCTCCTATCTTCTATGTTTCTATGTTACTATGGTGTAAGAATTCACTGCTACGTTTGAGTCACTTTCATCTAATTCTAGAATAAAAATTGTAGCGCCTAAAGAAACATTTAAAATGATTTACAGGCAAAGAATATAAGAAATAGGAGCAGGAATATGCCACTTGGCCCCTCGAGCCTGCTCCGCCATTCAATAAGATCATGGCTGATCTTCGCTCAAAGCCACTTCCCTGCCCACTCCCCATAACCCTTCACTCTCTTATCTTGCAAAAATCTGTCTATCTCCACCTTAAATGTATTTAATGACCCAGCCTCCACAGCTCTCTGGGGCAGAGAATTCCACAGATTTACGACTCTCTGAGAGAAGAAATTCCTCCTCATCTCAGTTCTAAAAGGGCGACCCTTTATTCTGAAACTATGCCCCCGAGTTCTAGATTTCTCCACGAGGGGAAACATCCTCTCTGCATCTACCTTGTCGAGCCCCCTCAGTATCTTATTTGTTTCAATAAGATCACCTCACATTTTTCTAAATTCCAACGAGTATAGGCCCAACCTGCTCAACCTTTCCTCATAAGTCAACCCCCTCATCTCTGGAATTAACCTAGTGAATCGTCTCTGAGTGAAGAAAGGCTTATGGTGTAGTCTAAATTAACCCGTATGTATCCATGGAATTCAATGTGGTACATTCAAAGGTCATCGTCTTATTAATTTAATCGACGTTTTTGAAGCAGTTACTAGTTTAGTGGATGACGGTACCCTGGTAGACATTGTCTACCTGGATTTTCAGACAGCATTTGATGAGGTACCTCACCAGAGGTTACTCCACGAGATAGAATCTTGAGGTATTAGTGGGAAGCTTCTGCAGTGGATTAAAAATTGGCTGCATGCCCATAGGAAAAAAGTTGTTATAAATGGCTGTGGATCTGCTCGGAGACCGATTATCACTGGTGTCCTGCAGGGTTTGGTGTGAAGACTTTTTACTCTTTACTATTAATGGCCTAGATGAAGGTGTTGGGGGGGAATGATTTGCAAGTTTGCAGATATTTTAGGAATTGTATGCTGCAAATGGGTAATGCAACTGTATGGAAAGGTCCCCTTTTCTCTAACTATGATATGCATAGTTCAGTTACACTGAAATTAACAATATTCATGTACTCATGAATTGGCAGAAAAATAGTCATAAATTGTACGTCATTCCATTTAATAGTGGTTAATGCAATCATGCAATGTTTATGATTTAATCATTTTTTTTATTTTGGTGTCTGCAGTCTTTTTAAATGAATTTACTCATGTATCCCATATTGGTTATTAATAACTGCTACTCTGCTGCATATTAAATAGGTTTATATTGGTGATGTATTAGTGCTTATGTTACGGTGCTTCCAAGTTCTGATCATCTCACTACAGTAAGCAGTTGTTTCGGACTGTTCCTTTGGCATAGGAAACAAGTGGAAATGTAGAGTCAGCGGCAAGGGTGGGATGACCAAACTTCTGAGATAGACCATTGGAAGTTATAAAACCATGCAGGAATACCCACAATAGCCAGAAATTTAAGTTAATAATGGGTTGAATAAGGTCTTGTGAGGTGCAAAAGAAAATGAGAAACTTCTTAATGCTTTCTATGATTCTAACAAGCTGCAGTTCTTGACTGGTTTTGTTTCCTGCACCAAATCCTATTGTGACTTTCACCTGGAATCACAACCTGGCCTAACTATTATTATATGGCCCAAAAGCACAGCTATTAAAGGGCCTCTAGGTAAGTGAAGTAACAGCATGTTGATTGGAATTAGATAATGATTTCTAGCAGGAGTGCTCCTCCGGGCCCCACG
>CM059427.1:162287607-162432228 GCA_030390025.1 Squalus acanthias | reverse complement strand
CCCCACGAGGAAACCATCAGCCTGCCCTGCCGTGGGCTTCCCCTCTCCCTCCACCCCCACTTCACCAACCCGCCTCCCTCACCCATCCCGTCACCCTCACCCTGATGGCGATCACCTCTGGACTTCCTCTAACCACTTACCTTAGTGTCAGGGACCGTTCCCTCGGGTCCCTGGCGGTGGCCTCCTGCGTGAAATCCTGCTCCTACCCGCTAGCCTCCTTGTCATTTCTGCGGGTTTCGAGCAGAAGTCCATGCTCCAACATGGTAATGAGGCCTGGGAATTAAAATGGCCCAGGTCTAACGCCAGCACTGTCACGAGTGTCCTGCCCACCCCAGCCCCTGCACGCCGCACTAACACCCCAAGTTAAAATCGGGCCTATAGTTTCAGCCTCAACTGCTAACATTGGAAGTGAATTCCACAGCTTCACAACTCTCTGTATGAAGAACTTTCATCAGTCCTTTGTTCTAAATCTCTTACATTTAATCTTGTATCTATGACCCCTCATTCTGGACCCCTCAACTACTGGAAACAGTCTGTTTCTATCTACTCTGTCCACGCTTTCATAATTTTAATCACTTCTATTATATTGCCCTGGAATCGAACAAAAAAATGACCCAAGTTTTCAAGTCTTTCCTCGTATTCTTTGTCCTCTTTCTAAAGCTTCAATATCCTTCCGATAATGTGAATCACAATACTGCACACAGTACTCGAACTGAAGTCTTGAGGTTTTATATAAATTCATGATTACCTCTTGGCTTTTATATTCCATACCTCTTGAGATAAAACCTTGAATTCTATTAGCTTTTTTATGGCCTTATCAACCTGTGGTGCTGTCTTTAATGTTCTGTGAACCTGTACCCCCAAGTCCCTCTGCTCTTCCACAGCACCGAGCCTACTTAAATTCAGAGTATAATTATTGCTGCATCACCTCACACTTATTGACATTGAATTCCATCTGCCACTTTTTAGCCTATTCCCCCAACTTATCAATATCCCATTGCAGTTTCCTTTGGTCTTCCAAAGAATTAACTGTACTTCCTATTTTGATATCATCTGCAAATCAAATGCACACATGCTAACCATCAGCGTTTAAAGCTGACGGTCAGGATTTCAACAGTTTTTTGTAAAAAAAAATAGCTTTTTCAATTGGAATTGCAGGTTGTGCGTATCAACCAATTAGATCATTTGGAAGGTAGGATTGGAGGCTGTCAGAACCAATCAGGTTGCTTGGAAGGCAAGAGTGGAGGTTATTAAAACCAGTCAGACATTACTTTCTCCCACTGTTGGCTGCTGATAAGCATGAGGGAGAAAGCTTTAAGCTGCGAAAAACTCCCCCTCTTAGCACTGGTATTTAAGGCCAGTTTCGGCAGAAAAATGGCAGGCCGCCTCACTTCCGCCCACTTCTGACACGGGCAGCAGCAGTCACCATTTTGGGCAGGTCGGTAGTGCAGCCGTTGCCTGTGTTTGGCAGAAGAATGCTAATGAGGCAGATCATCACGTCAATCAGCGTGCAACACTGAATTGACGCACAACCTGCTATTTTGGGTGTCGCCACTCGACTGTGCGCCTTCTCCAAAGCACGCACAGCTGAACGTGCGTTCAGCTACACAACGGACCCCCACCAGCGCTACTTAAAGGGACACCTGCAACTTTGAGTTAAGTTGCTTTTTGCTTTTGTACTGGTTCCTGTACAGTTTAGTTGAGTAGTGGCTTGGTGTAAGACATTTAAAAAGTTGTTAAAGTGTGCAGGGAGTGCTGCTGCATGTTTGCAAGGCTTTAGCTCTTAAGGGAAGGCCTCTGAGAAGACCACTTGCTCCCAGTCCTGGGGGCTCTAGTTGTAGTCCCCCTTCGGCCACAGCATTACATGGAGATCGCAGCATTACATGGAGATGGAGCAGAGGCAGCAAAGGGGACAAGCTGCTTGCAGAGGGAGGAGGAAGTAGAAGAGGAGGAGGAAGCGGAAGGAAGGAGGCAACCCAGACAGCCCCTTTATGGCCGGGATATCCGGGATCGAATCATCCGCCTGCGATGCCAGTGACCACAACCCCAATTCCCCATTCAACATTAGTCCCACACCTTACCTTCCCACTTGTTACTGACCATCACAGCATCTTCTTGGCCACAATGCTGAAATAAAAGCCACCACAAAGCAAACTTTCCAATCCAACTTTATCCATAATATTCAATCAAATATTGCAACAAAAAATCTACTTATCACCCTTGTGCGTTCCCTTCATGACTGTCTTGTGTATGCCTTTGCCTATCCCAGTGCTCCTACGCAGTGCTACCCCAGTGGCTGCAGCATGGCTGGTGGAAGGCTGCTGACTTTCAGTGGGGAGGCTGCAGATAGCTTGCAGGTCAACCTCGAAGAGCTCTGGGCCTAGCAGGCTCGGCTTTGGACTGCACCACCTCGCATGGGCGGCAGCAGTCTGGGCTGGCTGGCTGATAGGCAACAGAAAGGGCACTGGCGGGAGTACGAATGCTGTCATCCTGCGAGTGGACAGCAGGTTCTTGCTCCATGGAGCCACTGCCACTTCCCCAGGGCGGCACCTCAGCAATCCTAGTTATCTGTTGGAGTACAGACTGCTGGATTGCTGTGGCACCCTGCAAGCCCCTTTCAACACTGGTAAACCCAGTCATGATGGCATCTGTCTGTGCTTGCGTGGCAGTAAGCTGAGCTTGCATGACTTCAGTCTGAGCTTCCGTTGCAGCACTTAGACATTGGGTGGCTTGTGCTTGTGCTGCAATGGAAGCTGAGACATCGGCCATCAGAAGCGGCATGATGGTTGGGCCCACAAGTGCGTTAATGGATCTGCCCAGCCCTTCCATGCTGGAAAGGTTGGGCCCCAAGCTCTGCCCAAAGCCCTGTGCAAGGCTGGCACTGGACTCCTCCCTGCTCCTTGACATTGCATTCAGGCTTTCTGGCAGGCCTACCAATGCACAAAGCATTTCATTGTGCATACCCATCAGTGTTCTTCTGTAGGCCGCCCCATCGAAGTCTTCAGGGATCTGGCACCTGAGCTACCCTTTCCCCCTGCCCTTGCTACAGGCCATTTGTGCCCAGTGTCTCACAACGAGCAGATCTCACATCTAACCTATCCTCTAAAGTACGCAGAGTGTCAGTATCTGAGCTGGTGGCTGGGAGTGTGAAATTGAGTGACGGAGTTTCTTCTTCTTCACTCTCCTCTCCTCTCCCTCTTCTTGTTGACCCACTGGCTCGGCAGGCTGGATTTCTTGGGTGTCTGAATTGAGAAAGGCACAAGGATAGGGTTGTGGTGAGGGGAGGGGGGAAAGCAAGAGGTGGATGCTTACACCATGTGCCGATTGTAAATCAGAAGAGATTGTGGGATGAGGGGGAAGTGGGATATGAGAAGAAGGATAATTTATGAGGAGACCGGCATCTTGTATTCTTTCAGCCCCGCCATGGGCTTAGCCATGCCGCTGACAAGAATGGCCAGCACTGTCTCCTCCAAGGGGGTGAGGTCATGTAGGTGAGCCTGCGCCTCGCCGGTTAAGATCTGCTGGCGCCAGTTATGCACCACATTTTCCTGCAAGAGAAAGGGAAGTGTGTCAGTGAGTGTGGTGTGATGTGGTTGTCATAGTTGGATAACTGACATTGTGTTCAAGCTGTGAGATGTGGGTGTGAGGCTTGCAGCAGTGCTCAGTTTGTGAGGGTGAGGTGAAGCTAGGAATTTGACGTGTGCCTCATGTTTGGTAAAGATTGTGGGTAGATGAGTGATGGGGGCGTCATGCATTGAGCAGTGTGTGTGGCTAGTGGTGCAGTTGGTAGGAAACGGCTTTTGAAGATGCATTCACTCACCTTGACCACTCGTCTGAGGTCATTAAACTTCTTTGGGCACTGGAGCCACATCCTGGGGGTAACATTGCTGGCAGTGACGGCCTCGGCGGCGATCTGGTCCCACATCCTTCTTTCTGGAGGGCCTCCTGCCCCCCTGTGGGTAAAGAAGCTCTCTTTTAGTGTTCACTCCCTGCACAAAGACCTTGAGTGCTGCATCCGAGACCCTGGGTGTCCTTTCCCTGGCCTGTTGAGCCATTTTGGTTTGTGCTGAAGCAGTTTTAAAATTTTTGATCACCAGAAGGCTGCTCACCTTTAAGAGGTGCAGACTGCCTTTAAGAGATGCAGGCAATGTTCTCTCTCATTTTTTTTTGTACTGAGCAGGCCATGAACTCCTTTGAGTGCGACCTTTTCGGCCGTGGGCAATTTTTACTACAACAACAACAACAACTTTTACAACAGCAACAAGCAACAGCAACCACTTAAAAGTATACATACAATAATGCCATATTGCCACTCCACCGTCTCAAATCATGAGACAATCAGACAAGGTCCGATACAAGTTTAACATAGTCCATTATAAACGATGTAATAGCAGAGCACTTGGAAAACAGTGACAGGATCGGACAAAGTCAACATGGATTTACAAAAGGTAAATCATGCTTGACTAATCTACTGGAATTTTTTGAGGATGTAACTGGTAGAATAGATAAGGGAGAACCAGTGGATGTGGTGTATTTGGACTTTCAGAAGGCTTTCGATAAGGTCCTGCATAAGAGATTAGCGTGCAAAGTTAAAGCACACGGGATTGGGGGTAAGGTATTGTCTTGGATAGAGAACTGGTTGGCAGACAGGAAGCAAAGAGTTGGAATAAACGGGTCTTTTTCCGAGTGGCAGGCAGTGACTAGTGGGGTACCGCAGGGATCGGTGCTAGGACCCCAGTTATTCACAATATATATTAATGATCTAGACGAGGGAACTAGATGTAATATCTCCAAGTTTGCAGATGACACAAAGCTGGGTGGGCGTGTGTGCTGTGAGGAGGTTGCAGAGAAACTCCAGTATGATTTGGACAGGTTGGGTGATTGGGCAGATACATGGCAAATGCAGTATAATGTGGATAAATGCGAGGTTATCCACTTTGGTGGCAAAAACAGGAAGACAGATTATTATCTGAACGGCAATAGATTGGGAAAAGGGGAAGTGCAACAAGACCTGGGTGTCCTTGTGCACCAGTCGCTGAAGGTAAGCATGCAAGTGCAGCAGGCGGTTAAGAAGGCAAATGGTATGTTGGCCTTCATAGCGAGAGGATTCAAGTACAGGAGCAAGGATGTCTTGCTGCAGTTGTACAGGGCCTTGGTGAGACCACACCTTGAGTATTGTGTGCAGTTTTGGTCGCTTTATCTGAGGAAGGATGTTCTTGCCATGGAGAGAGTGCAGCGAAGATTCACCAGACTGATACCTGGGATGGCAGGAATGACGTATGAGGAGAGATTGGGTCGATTGGGCTTATATTCGCTAGAGTTTAGAAGAATGAGAGGGGATCTCATTGAAACTTATAAAATTCTAACAGGACTAGACAGACTATATGCAGGAAGGATGTTCCCGATGGCGGGGGAGTCCAGAACCAGGGGTCACAGTCTAAGGATAAGGGGTAAGCCATTTAGGACTGAGATGAGGAGGAATTTCTTCACCCAGAGAGTGGTGAACCTGTGGAATTCTCTACCACACAAGGCAGTTGAGGCCAATTCATTAAATATATTCAAGAAGGAGTTAGATATATTTCTTAAGGCTAAAGGGATCAAGGGATATGGGGAGAAAGCAGCGACAGGGTACTGAATTTGGATGATCAGCCATGATCTCATTAAATGGCGGAACAGGCTCGCGGGGTCGAATGGCCTACTCCTGCTCCTATCTTCTATGTTTCTCTGCTTTTGAATTCTATTCCTCTCGAAATGAACCCCAGTGCTTTATTTGCACTTTTATGGCTTTTTTAACCTGCATTGCTACTTTTAACGTTTTGTGAATCTATACCCCTAGATCTCTTTGCACCTCCACCCCATTTAGACTCTTATTTTCCAAGGAGTAGGTCGCCTCCTTATTCCTCCTTCCAAAATGCACCACTTCACACTTATCTATATTGAAATTCACTTGTCATTCACATGCCCATTCTGCAAGTTTGTTTACAGTAGAATTAATTGAAAGTTTTTAGTTCGTCATGTACAAACTCTATTTAATAAAAAATTAATTGTCAGAAATGACTGGGATATAAAAGGACTGTATAATAATGCATTAACACTTCAGAAACGTCACTCAGTTACACTGTTATGCATCGACAAACAATCCAAAAGCCCAAGGTGAGCTGAAAGAGGCATATCTATTCATGCAGTTTGTATTAATTTTAAACTTTTCAACGTGTTAGCCCATCCCTCGTGTCACTATAGCAGTGGCTGCACAAGCAGCAGGAGCAGCAGCTTTCCTATGGCGCTGATGTGCTGTACGTCCACATAAGTAATTAGAATATTAATCACAATGCAACCAGACAACTAACAAATATAAAGTGCTCAAGCTCTTTAGTTCGCAGTATTAAAAAGAATTGAACAAAAATGGGTATCCATATTTTCAACTTCAATCACTTCCATTAATAAACGTTGTCTTCATGAACCAGCACAACCCCCATGTAACATGTCAGAAATGCAGCACTTATTCACAAGTGCAGAAAAACACATACACTATTTGCGTCACTGAATTAAAAGCAAAAAGCAGGAAAAGCTATGATTTAACAGAAATAAACATTAATCTTTCTTCCTGGACAGGAGAACCAATCAGACTGACTTGGAAATGTTTACGAATATGTTGACGTAAAGATGTTAATTTACGAATTTTGCTTCTGATGTTTTTCTCTCAAACATTCTCCACAATATTAATCCCTGATCTTATCATGAAAACTGTTGAATTATTTTAGGTACTTCCCAATTAAATAGTGGGAAATAAACTTCATTGTACTCTCAATTTTTAATCTCCTATTTCAAACATTTATACCAAATCAAAATTGTACATTATCAGTTTAATCAAAGTATTTTCTGTGTCTTTCTCAATAAACAAATAGTAGTTTCTTCTGAAGTAGCTTCCTGCAATTTTTATACATTATTACATAACTCATGTTTCTATTAACACTCCACTAAACGTTTAAGAGGAAATCTATGGCCGGAATTTTGCCGGCGCTCAGAGGACGGGTTTGGAGGCGGGTCCACTGTCAAAATAGCAAAGATTGACAGCGGGTAGGAAACCCACTGTCAACCCGCCTCCACGCGAGTCTCCCAGGTGTCGGGGCTGTCAGCGGAGAACTTCCTTCCAATTTTACGTGCTCCCCCATGGGCTCCCCGTTGCTCGGGGAACACGCCAGCTCACCCTGGCGTGAGTTGAGTCTGCTCTGATGTCTCTGATAAGCTGACAGCTGCAGAAGTGGTGTAAAGGATGCCATGTTGCAGATGGTCAGTTTCAGAGTGCAGAAACTTTTACTGCATTTGTAAGGCATATAGGGGGAAAATCGCCCCTGGAGGTGATTGGAGCGCTAAATCAGGCGCTTCACACCTGTCTTAAGGCGCAAAGGCCGAGGAGCGAGGCGCTAACTCAGAGCGCTGGCGAAGCTCATGTGATGTCAGTCAGCAATGGAACACAGACACAATGGCCCCGGCCAGTTCTTAAAGGGGAGGGTCGATCTTGCTTTCCATCCACATCCTGCTCATTGCAGCCTTGAATCTCGGCCTGGAGAGACCTGTACATCAAATCTGCTGGAAAGAACAATGGAGAGGCCCAGGGAAAGAGCTCAGAGTGCATCCCCCACAGTCTCTTCTAAATCGATACAAGGAAGGGAAAATCAAAATGAACCTGCAAAGTACTGCTCAGTACCCAAAACTCCTTCACACAGCATTGAATCTCTCCAGAAGTCTCTCTCTTTCTCTCTCTCAGAATGCGTGGTTCAAAAATGTCGCCAACAAAAAAAGGCAGGAAGCGGTCGCCTTTAAATAGCGTTACCCCAGTCCCTTCCTCAAAACGCTCCCCTCAACCTGTCGTTGCTAGCGGCAGGCGGTAAGGCAGGGGGCGCCACTCAATATCCTTATTGAGGTGTATAAAATTATGAGGGGCATAGATAAAGTGGATAGAAAGGACCTATTTCCCTTAGCAGTGGGGTCAAAAACCAGGGGGCACAGATTTAAAGTAATTGGTGGAAGGTTTAGAGGGGATTTGAGGGGAAATTTCTTCACCCAGAGGGTTGTGGGGGTCTGGAACACACTGCCTGAAAGGGTGGTAGAGGCAGAAACCCTAACCACATTTAAAAAGTACTTGGATGTGCATAGTACATGTGCTGCGCCTCCACCTATGTTGTTCCAAAGTGCGGCCACCGCTCAGTCCCTGGGAACAGACTACACATGTCTGGACCCTCACCCCTCTCTCTGTCCCTCTCTCTGTCCCTCTCTCTGTCCCTCTCTCTCCCTCCCTCCCTCTCTCTCTCTCTCTCTCTCTCTCTCTGTCCCTCTCTCTCTGTCCCTCTCTCTCTCTCTCCCTCCCTCTCTCTCTCTCCTCCGTCTCCCTCCCTCTCTCTCTCTCCGACTCTCCCTCCGTCCCTCTCTCCCTCCGTCCCTCTCTCCCTCATCCCTCTCTCCCTCCGTCCACCCCTCCCTCTGTCCCCCTCTCCCTCTGTCCCCCTCTCCCTCTGTCCCCCTCTCTCCCTCCGTCCCCCTCTCTCCCTCCGTCCCTCTCTCCCTCCGTCCCTCTCTCCCTCAACCCTCTCTCCCTCCATCCCCCCTCTCCCTCCATCCCCCCTCCCTCCATCCCCCCTCCCTCCGTCCCCCTCTCTCCCTCCGTCCCCCTCTCTCCCTCCGTCCCCCTCTCTCCCTCCGTCCCCCTCCCTCCCTCCGTCCCCCCTTCTCTCTCTCTCCAGTCTCTCTCTCTCTCTCTCCAGTCTTTCTCTCTCTCTCCCAATCTCTCATCTCTTCCCCAGTCTTTCTCTCTCTCTCTCTCTCTCTCCCTCCCCAGCCTCTCTCTCTCCCCCCAGTTTCTCTCTCTCTCCCTCCAATCTCTCATCTCTCCCCCAATCTCTCATCTCTCCCCAGTCTCTCTCTCTCTCCCCAGTCTCTCTCTCTCTCTCTCTCCCCTGTCTCTCTCTCTCTCTCTCTTCCTCCAGTCTCTCTCTCTCTCTTCCTCCAGTCTCTCTCTCTCTCTTCCTCCAGTCGCTCTCTCTTCCCAGTCTGTCTCTCTCTCTCTCTCTCTCTCTCTCCCCCAGTCTCTCTCTCTCCCCCAGTCTCTCTCTCTCCCCCAGTCTCTCTCTCTCCCCCAGTCTCTCTCGCTATCTCCCCCGTCTCTCTCTCGCCCCCAGTCTCTCTCTCTCTCCCCCCCAGTCTCTCTCTCTCTCTCTCTCTCTCTCTCTCTCCCCCGGTCTCTCTCTCTCTCTCTCTCTCTCTCTCTCTCTCCCCCCCGGTCTCTCTCTCTCTCTCTCTCTCCCTCCCCCCCCCCGGTCTCTCTCTCTCCCTCCTCCCGGTCTCTCTCTCTCTCTCCCTCCCGGTCTCTCTCTCTCTCTCCCCTCCCCCGGTCTCTCTCTCTCTCTCCCTCCCCCGGTCTCTCTCTCTCTCTCCCTCCCCCGGTCTCTCTCTCTCTCTCCCTCCCCCGGTCTCTCTCTCTCTCTCCCTCCCCCGGTCTCTCTCTCTCTCTCCCTCCCCCGGTCTCTCTCTCTCTCTCTCTCCCCCGGTTCTCTCTCTCTCTCCCCCAGTCTCTCTCTCTCTCTCCCCCGGTCTCTCTCTCTCTCTCTCCCCCGGTCTCTCTCTCTCTCTCCCCCGGTCTCTCTCTCTCTCTCTCTCCCCCGGTCTCTCTCTCTCTCTCCCCCGGTCTCTCTCTCTCTCTCCCCCGGTCTCTCTCTCTCTCTCCCCCGGTCTCTCTCTCTCTCTCCCCCGGTCTCTCTCTCTCTCTCCCCCGGTCTCTCTCTCTCTCCCCCCCGGTCTCTCTCTCTCTCCCCCCCGGTCTCTCTCTCTCTCTCCCCCCCGGTCTCTCTCTCTCTCTCCCCCGGTCTCTCTCTCTCTCTCCCCCGGTCTCTCTCTCTCCCTCTCTTTCTCCTCTAGTCTCTCTCTCTCTCTCTCTCTCCCCCAGTCTCTCTCCCCAGTCTCTCTCCCCAGTCTCTCTCCCCAGTCTCTCTCCCCAGTCTCTCTCCCCAGTCTCTCTCCCCCAGTCTCTCTCTCTCTCTCTCGCCCAGTCTCTCTCTCTCTCGCACAGTCTCTCTCTCTCTCTACCCGTCTCCCTCTCTCTCTCTCTCTCTCTCGCCCAGTCTCTCTCTCTCTCGCCCAGTCTCTCTCTCTCTCGCACAGTCTCTCTCTCTCTCTCTCTCTCCCCAGTCTCTCTCTCTCGCCCTCCGATACCCTCTCTCTCCCCAGTCTCTCTCCCCAGTCTCTCTCTCTCTCTCTAATTCCCTCTCTCTCCCCTTTCGATCCTCGATCTTCCCTCCCACCGGCCACCAACAGATCCCCTGACCTCTGCACAGAGGCGACGAAAGCGTGGCCCAGCTGGGTACTGCGTATGCACGGCTCCGGTATACCGCGACCCGGCGCTGAAAGGCAAATAATCAGAACGGGGGGGATTCTCCAGCTGGAAGGTCAAAGGTCGAGGGAGCAAACCAAACCCCTCCCGGCGTTACACAGCAACCCATCGATCATCGGAACACACACTTCAAGAGCTGCAATTGGGATCGGCTCTGAGGTTGCAAGACTCACAAACGAGTCTGTCTGGATTCCCGGGGCCATTGTGTATTGGGCCCCTCCCCCGCCCCAGCTACTGTCCAGCTCTCTGCGCGGCATTTCAATGGAAGTGTGCGGGAGCTCGGGAACATGTGCGCAGGTCCGCACCCTAGAGGGAGCAGTGGACGCAGGCTACCCTTAAGTAAAGCTAGCCTCGCGCGAACAGTGTGAACTTCAGCCCCCTGCTGAGCATACCACCAGTCAGCAGTGCTTTCAGCGCTGGGCTGCGCGCTGCAATCATGCAAAGTAGCAGGCAGCACGAATTTGATGTGCTGCCCGAACTCCTTTCAACAGGCACGTGCGGATCACGCATCGCAATCCCTGTGTCCATTTTCAGGCCTAATCCAATTTCACCCCTAAGCTTTTTATTATTATTTTTCCCCAAAGTAATATATATATAAGCTGCTGTAAATGCAGCTTTTAAAAACTTTCATTTTCCTCAGATTAACTTTCTGGGCTATGTCAGACTATTGTTTTATGTGAAGGTTTATTTTCTTCAAGACTAGTTACAGTCATTTTTTTGACATCAGAAGGGTGTTCCGTGGTGCAAATGCATTAATTAACTTTACTTGAGTATTCATGCCATGGCATTTGTGGAAGTGGTCATGATGCGGAGGAAGGAGCAATCGATAGCTCCGAAAGCTTGTGATTTCAAATAAAACTGTTGGACTATAACCTGGTGTTGTGCGACCTCTCAATTTGTGGAAGTGCCAGTGTTTGGAAATATAATAGTTGAGAGGGATTGGAGTAATGAAGAGTTTTACTTAATTTTTTTAAACTTAGAGATTTACAACCAGAAAATGCACCTTCAGCAGTTTCTAAATCCACTGCTGCTTCACGATCAAAGTTATGAGAAGCCTGTGTGCCACTACACTTTCAGTCTAACTTCTCAAGGAAGATTTTCCTCTTATGCACTTGAGCATAAATAATTGCCTCAGCAAAACTCATAGAGGAAAAGGTTGTGGATGATGACACGTCAGTAACAGAGCCGGCACGATTTTCTGTCAAGTAATTTAAGTGGGCATGAAATCACGTGGGCTCCGATATGGGCGTGTGGGTTTCCCCGCTCAATTTTCCTCTGTGTGCTCTGCCCAGGTGATTATTTACATCCAAATACGAAAGTGAAAAATCTGCCCATAGTCTTCATCTCCCATATGACTCATATTCAGGCTTGTTTTCTGAGCTGTTTGCTTTTTGTGGCACGTGACAATTTTTGAAGCTATCTGTCAGCTTTTACGAGTTTTTCCGGTTGCCATGTGTAGAAATTTACCAGTGTGCATTCTGAAACAGCCGCACACATCTCAGTGAACATGCAGTTCTGCTGGAACAGTCCATGCAGCACTGAATGGAATAAATATTTAGGAAATAATTGTTTCTAATTTATTAATCTTAGAATATATAAAAAAGCTACTGACATTGATAGGAGCTACTAGTTTGTTTCAGCAATGTACTCTCCTAGATCTCTGCTGTACAATAGAACTTAGCAAATGCATTATAGTTGAATTGGACAGAAGAGAGCCTCAATCATTTTCAAAGTGGAAATCAGTAACCCCCTGCTAACATCAGAAATTTCTGACATGGATTTTTTAAAAGCTGAAGACATCACAGAAGCATTATATTCTCTGCCACGGCACCTTCTGTGCAGGTTCAGCCAGACAATGCCATATATGTCAGAAAGTAATTAGACTTGCCAATGTAGTTAGTTCATATTAATGTAATCTTTTTTACCTATATTTTTATAATAATTGCAGCACACGATGAAAGCTTACAAGTAATGAAGTAGTCAGCAATCCTTTACTGTACATAGTCAAAGATTAGGCCCTACATTAAATGAATCTGTGGCATAAAAATATGATTTTATATTGGTTTATCCTCATAAGTAAGAATTGAAATTGTGGCTAAATAAGAATTTAAAACGGTTAAAAGAAATTGATTTCTAATCATTTTTTTTTTTAGCTTTGAATTTCTCATTTTCTCCCAAGTATGGAAATACAAACACAAATTAACTGAGTGCATCACTGTATATTTCCAAAGCAATTTCCGCTTAAATTCTAAATAAGATTTTTAGACTCTCTTGTCCACTTCAATTATTTCAACTGAATTCAGTTCCCACTGCAATTTATATGTTTTGGTCCTACAGCATTTCAAAGGCAGAAATTGAGAATTTAAAGTATGGTGGCCTAGAAATTCCCTACCTTAGCACCAACCATTAACGCCAGTTTTCTTGAAAAAATGGCGGCTGCCTCGCTTTCACTCGCTTCCGGCACGGGACACGGCGGCCACTATTTTGGAGAGGTCGATAGAGCTGCCGTCGACAGCACTCGACTCTCCAATGCAAATGTGCAGATTGTGACGTCAATCGGCGTGCAATGCCGGATTTGACGCAGGACTGTGATTTTGGACGTCGCCGCACGTCATAACTCCCTCTCCTAACCACGCACGGAAGAACATGCGTGTAGCAGTACTGCAGAGAGGCTGTCAGCGCTTCTTAAAGGGACTCACACATCTTTCAGTAAGTTTCGATTTCAGCTTTTGGAGTGATTTCTTTATATTTTATTGAAGTAGTGGCTTGGTGCAATACATTTAAAAAGTTGTTAAAGTGTGCAGGGAGTGCTGCTGAACGCTTGCAAGGCTTTGGATGTTAAAAGAAGGCCTCTAAGAAGACCACTTGCTCACAGTCCTGGGGGCACATGGAGATGAAGCAGAGGCAGCAAAGGGAACAAGATGCTTGCAGAGGGAGGAGGAAGAAGCAGAAGAAGAGGAAGGATGCAACCCAGACAGCCCCTTTCTGGCCGGGATACCCAGGATTGAATCATCCGCCTGCGGTATCAGTGACCACAACCACAATTCCCCTCATCCACGCCTTTGTTACCTCTAGACTTGACTATTCCAACGCACTCCTGGCTGGCTTCCCACGTTCTACCCTATATAAACTTGAGGTCATCCAAAACTAGGCTGCCCGTGTCCTAACTCGCACCAAGTCCCGTTCACCCATCACCCCTGTGCTCGCTGACCTACATTGGCTCCCCATTAAGCAACACCTCGATTTCTCATCCTTGTTTTCAAATCCCTCCATGGCCTCACCCCTCCCTATCTCTGTAATCTCCTCCAGCCCCACAACCCCCTGAGATATCTGCACTCCTCTAATTCTGGCCTCTTGAGCATCTCTGATTACAATCACTCAACCATTGGTGGCCGTGCCATCAGCTGCCTAGGCCCTAAACTCTGGAATTCCCTCCCTAAACCTCTTCACCTCTCTACTTCTCTTTCCTCCTTTAAGACGCTCCTTAAAACCTACCTCTGGTCATCTGCTCTAATATCTCCTTATGCAGCTCGGTGTCAAATTTTTGTCTTATAACATTCCTGTGAAGCACTTTGGGACGTTTTACTACGTTAATGCGCTATATAAATACAAGTTGTTGTTGTTGTTCAACATTTGTCCCACACCTTACCTTCCCTCTGTTACTGACCATCACAGTGTCCTCTTGGCCACAATGCTGAAATAAAAGCCACCACAAAGCAAACTTTCCAATCCAACTTTATACATATATGCATCCAATATTACATCAAAAAATCAACTAATCACCCTTGTGCATTTCCTTAGTGGCTGTCTTGCATGTGCCTTTGCCTATCCTAGTGATGTCACGCAGTGCTACCCCAGTGGCTGCTGCATGGCTGATGGAAGGCTGCTGACTTTCAGTGGGGGACAATGCAGACGGCCTTGCAGGACGGCCTCGAGGAGCTGGTGGTTGGGAGTGTCAAATCGAGTAGTGGTGTTTCTTCTTCGTCTTCATCTATCCTCTCCCCTCCCTCCCGCTCCCCTCCCTCTAGATCAACCATTGGCTGGTCAGGCTAGATTTCTTGGGTGTCTGAATGAGGAAGGCACAAGGGTAGGGTTGTGGGGAGGGGAAGGCAGGAAAACAAGAGCTGCATGCTTAAACCATGAGCAGCTTGTACATCAGAAGATATTGTGGGATGTGAGAAGGAGGATAACGTATGAGGATACCAGCATCTTGCATTCTTTCAGCCCCGCCAATGACCAAGGGCTCAGCCATGCCCCTGCCAAGAATGGCTGACACCGTCTCCTCCAAGGGGTGAGGTGAAGCTAGGAATGTGAGGTGTGCCTCGTGTTTGGTATTGATTGTTATTACGTGAGTGGGGTGGGGGGGGTGGGGGTCATGCATTGAGCAGTGTGTGAGGCTGGCGGTGCAGTTGGTAGGATACGGCTTTTGAAGATGCAGTCACTGACTTTGACCACTGGTCTGAGGTCTTGAACCTTCTTTCGGCACTGGAACCAGGTCCCCCAGTGACGGCCTCGACGATCTGATCCCACATCCTTCTTTCTGGAGGGTCTCCTGGCCCCCTGTGGGTAGAGGACCTCTCTTCCAGTATTGACCCCCTGTACAAAGCTGGAGTGCTGCGTGCGAGACCCTGAGCGCCCTTTCCTTGGCCTGTTGAGCCATTTGTGTCAGCGCTGAAGCACTTTTATCATTTTTACGTGCAGAAGGGCAGTTCAGCTTTTTAAGAGTTGAAGACTGCCTAATTTGAAATGACTTTCAATGTTTTTTTTCAGAAGGCAGTTGAGCTTTAAGGGCTTGAGATTGCTTTGTAAAATGACAGCCTTGTTTTAAGAGAATGCAGCCTCGCTCCAGGGACGCTACAGCGATGCAACGTTGGGCCTCCTGCTGAGCGCACGGCCTGAAGCAGAGCGTTCGTCGCTGGGCTGTGCGCTAAAATCATTCAAATCAGCAGACAGCACCTAAATAACGTGCTGCCTGCGATTTTTTTTTTAATGGCCGCAAGCAAATCTCGCCCCACGGTGCCACTGCCTGTTTTCGGGCCTTATCGAATTTCTAGGCACACGGTGTCTCCTTCGAAATTATTTTCCCCAAGCATTATTAACTACATGGAATATGTAGTAAATGATTAAACATGGAGTGCCTGTACCAGTTTTCTGTTGGTTTTGCAGCTTGTCTTTTAACTGATTTCAGTGTATTGTAGAAAAATTACACATGCAGAGAGCATGCCTTTTAAGTGTCCGCTTTCCACAATTCTGGAATGCTACGTGGCAGTGCACTCCACAATACTTCAAAGCAGACTTCAATAGAAATAAAAATCGGGAGAGGTGTAAAATGGGCTGCTGACTCGCTATCACCCGTTTACGCTATCACACAAAGTCGAGATCTATCGCATAGGGTGTAAACGTGTTATACTATACTGTTGTTTTTTGATTTTTAAATGATGTATTATAAGCACTGCTGCCATGTCATTGTGCTCTCTTTCTAATCAATCTAACAAATTACCTGACAAAAAATATCAAACTTGTAACTCCACTAGAAAATCACATTGTTCAAAAAGCATTGTGCTCAATGTTCCTTTCATGTTCAATTTTACCATGTCATCAGCCCATCTCAGTAAATCTGTACGGTCATGAAACAAAATGCTTTGCTACTTTTGTTAGAATTGAGAGATAAGTGAGCTTGTTGAGAAACAAATGAATACTAACCTGGGAGTGTTATAATGACCATGCCACTGCTGATCCAGCTGCCTACGTTATTCACCTCTGGAACTCTGTTGTTGAACACTTTAGTGAATCATTCACATTTGCCTTTGACAGAGTCTGGTGATGTGTATATGATGTGTTCTAAGCAAGTTACCATCATATGCTCTACCACCAAATCTACGTTCATGGCTATCAAGCTGTCAAATTTCCTCTCAGATCACTCTATTTGTGTTATAATTGTTGGCTTATCCGTTGATTCATTTTATATTTGCTCAGTAATTCCTGGGTCTGTCCTAAATTCCACATTGTTCTTCTTCCTACCGCCATTTCCTTCACATCATCTAACCTTATCCACTCTCTGCTGATAGTTTCCTTCGACCACATACCCTCAGTGCTCACAACCTCCAGTCCTCTAAGTGCAATAGCTTAACAACTACTCCCTGATGTCCTCCATGCCCTTTAAAGGGAGTAAGTTTCTTTCTCTTCTTTAAAGATTCAGGCCCAGAAAGTCGATGACACCGTGCCCATATTTCAGGTGCAAAACAGGCACCTAAGTATCAAATATGAAGGGTGGGGGTATGTTCGTTCATTACGTGCTGGAAGTGTGCTGCCCACCATATTGGTAAAGGCAGAGAAAGAGGCATCCATCCTGAAAAAGGCGTTGGCTCCTTTGTATGTGGAAATATGAGGCCTAACACCAGATTTAGGCCTTCTTTCCAATGGGTTGTGGGCTGGCTGCATTCAGGAAACTTGGTCTACATGCGACCTAACCAGGGACCTCTTAGAGGGACTGCTGCAGGCCACCACCAAAAAGATAAACTTAAAAAAAAACTTACCTGAATGTGGAGTCGGAGGAGCAGGAGCACACCTCCTGACTGCACTGTTGTTGGCTCCTGCTCCGCTCCCTCCCAATCGCACCCCCCCGCCCCCCCCCCCCCCCCCCCCCCCCCATCCCGATCTTCACCAGCGAGCAGCATGTGGACACCAGCAGGTATCTGCAGCTCGCCGGTCTCATGTACATGAGGCCCAAGACCCAATATCGGGTCCACCTTGGGCCTCAGTTTCTTCAGATCTCTCAAGTCAAGTTGTGCCACCTTACCTCTTAGTATTTCTTCAGGTATCAATACTTTTGATCTCACTATCTCCTCTGACCTCAAATGGAATTCCCACGCTTCTTCAATTGTTAAACCTGCATCCAAGAAGCTTACATAGTATTTACAACACAGAAACAGGCCATTCGACCCAACAGGTCTTTCATGCCAAGCATTCCCCTATCCACAACAACTCTTGCCTTTTAATAAAGTCCAGAGTCAGCCAAGATTTGAATGTGCTGCTTATTTGCCAGCTGTGGCTCAGTTCTCCCCGGTGTCCTGGTCAATATTTATCCCTCACTCAACATCACTAAAACAGATTATCTGGTCGTTATCACATTGCTGTTTGTCGGAGCTTGCTGTGTGCAAATTAGCTGCCATGTTTCCTACATTACAACAGTGACTATACTTCAAAAAGTACTTCATTGGCTGTAAAGTGCTTTGGGATGTCGGTGGTCGTGAAAGGCGCTATATAAATGCAAGTCTTTTTTACTGTCTCGCTTTCTATTTTATTGACACTGCTATGGTTAGTGCTCCTCAGAATTTTACTCTTGTCTTTCTCCTAAACTGCAACTACCCGGTCTTACTTCCTCCTTTCTATTTCCTTAGTGGGTTGATGTGAGAACTCCACCCTTCTTACTGAAGAATTAAGCTGTTCCACAATTTTGAGGTCTTTTCCCCTCAGTCTTTCCTTTCTCCTACAATCTTTCAAAATGGAAACTTTGCATCATCTAGTAATTACTCCCTGATTTACCTACTTGTTTTTTTTTTACTGTTTTCAGCTACAGACCTTGGCGTTTCACCTTGGTTTTGGAATTAAAATAAACTACATGTTAACTGCATGGAGCAGAATCAATCCTGCATGCCCCACTAGTGTGGCACTATGTTTTGATGCTGGAATATGTGGTATAACCAGGCTACCCATGCATTAATTTATTTTTTTATTCCCTTCTAAAACAATGGATAATAGGTAGAACAAACCAACTGCAGTAAATAGTATGGGGAAAGACATTTGCAAGTTGGCAATAGTGTAAAACCAATCCCTGAGGTGTTTACTCTGCTACTGATTCAGAATCCATAAATTGACATGGCTATGCTATGTTTTGGAAGTAATATTTTAATGGAATATGGATCTAATCCAATCTCCACAAGTGTAATAGAGTATGGAAAGTGACCAACTGCAAGTATCAAGAGTAACATTTTTATCTTTATATATTTTAATGCATTTTTGTGCTCATCCACGCAAGAGATATTCATGGTGATGAATCATGCAGTGTCAAGATCAAGTCTGATTCCCAGGCCAAATATAGCAATGCCATCTACAAAATTAAAGCTCCCTTTACCTTGCCCAACAAATACACAACAGTATCCAGGTGGTACCGACTTTTCCTTGTTTACTTGGCATCCAAGACGAAATAACATTAAAGAGAGAATATCTATATTTTTAAAATGTGAAATATATACCTATAACCAAACTTGCCCCTCTTACTTTGAATTCACCTAGAGTGACAGTTGTGAGAGGGAGTCTATTGTGTCTGTCTATCCCACACACTGTCTGGGGGAATGGATTTGTACAGCAGGTGGGCAGGAACGTTGTAGTCTACTCAACCCATCAACATTCATTTTGCATATTATTGTGGACAATCACTTTTAACAAATAAAGCTCTATCACCCATGAAGGAATCGTACTGCTTTAAATGAATATAAGCAGTACTGCAACAGCATTAATGGTCTCTGAAAGAGTATTGTAAAGTTAAATAGGTTGAATGATTTTATGTAATTTTGATTGTTATTCCCTTTTCTTTTCTTAGCCCTGGATCCAACAAAAGACCCATGTCTGAAGGTGAAATGCAGTCAACACAAAGTCTGTGTAACCCATGACTACCAAACAGCTCTTTGCGTTAGTCGCAAGCAGCTAATGCACAGGTAAGAAAGAACTTACAACAGCTTGCATTTATATAAAGCCCCTTAACATTAGAAATATACCTTCAGAGTGGTTTATTGTTGAGATAAATGAAACGGAGCACTCAGTGGGAAGTGGGGAATAGATGGAATGGATTTAAAGGGTAGTACCAAAAAAGAAAAGTCTTTAGTGGAATCAAAGTGGTGGCAGAAAGATAAAGCAGAGTGTCATTACTGTAACTATGGAACCTGGGGATGAAGATTCCGCTGCACCACTCCTTGGCATCCGCGAAGAGCGCATATCTCAAAATTGTGCATTCCATCCCACGATTTTCCACCATTTAACTTTATTGGGCTGAATATCGTGGGTTGAGGTACACAATATGTGTTCCAAACATATGAAAAGAACGGTGCAGCAGACTTTTTATCCCCTGATGTCATGCTTCTGGATGATTTTCACCAAGAGGAAGCAGATAGAAACACAGAATAGTACAGCACAGAAAAAGGCCACTTGGCCCATCGAGACTGTGCTGGCTCATTTGAAGAGCAATCCAGTTAGTCCCACCCCCCCCTCCCAAACTTGGCTCTTTCCCCAATTTTTCCTCCTTCAAGTATTTATCCAATTCCCTTCTGAAGGCTACTATTGAATCTGTTTCCACCACCCTATCAGGCAGTGCATTCCAAATCCTAACCACTCGTTGTGTAAAAACGTTTTTCCTCATGTCGCCTCTGGTTCTTTTGCCAGTCACCTTAAATCTGTGTCCTCTGGTTATCGACCCTTAAACCACTGGAAACAGTGTCTCTTTATTTACTCCGTCTAAACCCTTCATGATTTTGAACACCTCTATCAAATCTCCTCTTAGCCTTCTCCGCTCCAAGGAGAATAACCCCAGCTTCTCCAGTCTATCCACCTAACTGTAATCCCTCATTCCTGGAACCATTCTAGTAAATCTCTTCTGTACCCTCTCCAAAGCCTTCACATCCTTCCTAATGTGTGATGCCCAGAATTGGACACAATATTCCAGCTGGGGCTGAGCTAGTATTTTATATAGGTTTAGCATAACTTCCTGGCTTTTGTACTCTGTGCCTCTATTTATAAAGCCCAGGATCCCATATGCTTTATTAAGTGCTTTGTTAACCTATTCTATCACCTTCAACATTTTGTGCACAAACACCCCCAGGTCTCTCTATTCTTGCATCCCCTTTAAAATTGTACCATTTAGCTTGTATTGTCTCTCCTCATTCTTCCTACCAAAGACAAGTAAAACATAGTTCCTATTTACTGAAGACCTATTTCTTTAATCACAAGTGTTATTTGTGACATTTTATATTTAGGCAAGAACAAAATACTGATTTTTCTTGTAAAATTCCTAATTAATGGTACTGAAAAGAGAAGTGATGTCAGAAAGGGAGAATCTGAGTAGCACTGTCAGAGCTTGGGAACATAAGAACACAAGAACATAAGAAATAGGAGCAGGAGTAGGCCAATTGGCCCCTCGAGCCTGCTCCGCCATTCAATAAGATCATAGCTGATCTGATCCTAACCTCAAATCTACTATCACAGAACCATCTCCTGAACCTAACAGAATTGGACACACGAAATAGGAGCAGGATCAGGCTACACGGCCCCTGGGCCCGCTACGCTACCCATAGGGCCATGACCGATCCGAACCTAGACTCATGTCCAAATTCCTGCCCGCTCCCCGTAACCCTTAATTCCCTTTACTTCTAGGAAACTGTCTATTTCTGTTTTAAATTTATGTAATGATGTAGCTTCTACAGCTTTTTGGGGCAGCATATTCCATGGACCTACCACCCTCTGAGTGAAATAGTTTCTTCTCATCTCAGTTTTGAAAGAGCAGCCCCTTATTCTAAGACTATGCCCCCTAGTTCTAGTTTCACCCATCATCGGGAACATCCTCCCCGCATCCACCCGATCCAACCCCTTCACAATCTTATATGTTTCAATAAGATCGCCTCTCATTCTTCTGAACTCCAATGAGTAGAGTCCCAATCTACCCAACCTCTCCTCATATGTCCATCCCCTCATCCCCGGGATTAACCGAGTGAACCTTCTTTGTACTGACTCGAGAGCAAGTATGTCTTTTCTTAAGTATGGACACCAAAACTGTATGCAGTATTCCAGGTGCGGTCTCACCAATACCTTGTATAACTGAAGCAATACCTCCCGATTTTTATATTCTATCCCCCTAGCAATGAAAGCCAACATTCTATTGGCCTTCTTAATCACTTGCTGCACCTGCATACTAACCTTTTGAGTTTCGTGCACCAGGACCCCCAGATCCCTTTGTACTTCAGTACTTTCCAATTTCTTGCCATTAAGATAATAACTTGCTCTACTATTTTTCCTGCCAAAGTACATAACCTCATACTTTCCAGTATTGTATTCCATCTGCCAAATCTCTGCCCAAATAGCCTGTCTATGTCCCCTTGCAGATTTTTTATGTCCTCCTCACTCACTACTTTCCCTCCCATCTTAGTATCATCTGCAAACTTTGATATGTTACACATGGTCCCCTCCTCCAAATCATTAATATAGATTGTAAAGAGTTGGGGACCCAGTACTGACCCCTGCGGAACACCACTAGTTACTGATTGCCAGTCTGAGAATGAACCATTTATCCCAACTTTCTGCCTTCTGTTAGATAGCCAATCCTCTATCCATGCCAGAATATTACCCCCAATCCCGTGATTTTTTATCTTAAGCAATAATCTTTTGTGTGGCACCTTGTCAAATGCCTTTTGGAAGTCTAAATACACCACATCCACTGGTTCCCCTTTATCCACCCTGTATGTTACTTCCTCAAAGAACTCCAGCAAATTTGTCAAACATGACTTCCCCTTCATAAAACCATGCTGACTTTGTCCTATTAAATTATGATTGTCCAAATGTCCCGTTACTGTCTCCTTAATAATGGACTCCAAAATTTTACCTACCACAGATGTTAGGCTAACCGGTCTATAGTTTCCAGCCTTCTGTCTACTGCCCTTTTTAAATAAGGGTGTTACATTAGCAGTTTTCCAGTCTGCCGGGATCTTTGCTGAGTCCAGGGAGTTTTGGAAAATTATTACCAATGCATCCACAATCCCTACCGCCACTTCCCTCAAGACCCTAGGATGTAAGCCATCAGGTCCAGGTGATTTATCCGCCTTGAGTCCCATTATTTTACCGAGTACCACTTCCTTAGTGATTTTGATCGTGTTTAGCTCCTCCCCCCCTATAGCCCCCTGTTTGTCCAGTGTTGGGATATTCTTAGTGTCCTCTACTGTAAAGACTGATACAAAATATTCATTCAGTGTATTTGCCATCTCCATATTTCCCACCATTAATTTCCCGGTCTCATCCTCTAAGGGACCAACATTTACTTTAGCCACCCTTTTTCTTTTTATATAACTATAAAAACTCTTACTATCTGTTTTTATATTTTTGCTAATTTACTTTCATAATCTATCTTCCCTTTCTTAATCAATCTTTTTGTTATTTTTTGCTGTCTTTTAAAGTTTTCCCAATCCTCTATCCTCCCACTAGATTTGGCTACCTTATAAGCCCTTGTTTTTAGTCGAATACTATCCTTAATTTCTTTACAGTTGCCTTCCTGCCTACCTGTGTGGCTTCTATCTGAGGAATATTGTCCAGTGCCAGGAGGATCATAAAAATAGGAAAATGTTTAAAATTATGGGTGAAAATTATAACAAAAAGTTTTTAAAAAGAAACTCTGCCCTACATAAAAATGATTAACTTTAGCGATTTATTTCACGTTGAATTTGTTTTAGGTTTTATTCTAAGCCAAAAATGAACCATAATTATTAAGGTTTAGAACTTCATGTGGAGCAACATTCAGCAGCTCCTGTTACTTTATAAATGTCATCTTGCACGCTGCCTGACAGGTCTGTTCTGAACCTAACCAGTCACCAACTTGCAACCTTTATTCAGTAAATACTAGTGTTAATGGAATGTCTCTAAATAATCATTTTTGTAAATTCACTTTCGCGATGTGGCTGTTGTTGGCATTTATTACCCATCCCTAGTTGCCCTGATATAATTGAGTGTCGTGCTCACCCCCTTCAGACGGCAGTTAAGAGTCAACCACGTTGGTGCGGGAATAAAGTTGCGTATAGGCCAGACCGGGTAAGGACGGCAGATTTCCTTCCCTACAGGACATTAGTGAACCAGTTGCATTTTTACAACAATCCAACAGCTTCATGGTCACATTTACTGACACCAGCTTATTATTTCCAGGTTTTTTTTAAAAACTGAATTCAAATTCTCAAACTGTCATGGTGGGATTTGAGCTCACGTTCTCTGGATGATTCATCCAGGCCCCTGGATTACTTGTCCAGTAACATAACTACTGCACTACCATATCCAATTCTCAGAGCCAAAATATATATTAGTATAAAATTGGACATTTTCAGCCACATCAGGGTAAAGCATTTTTTTCTTCTGTTCCCACTGCACCAGCATGCATTTTGTGTTTTTAATTCTCTCACAAACCATCCTTTTATCTTTCCTCGACAAAACTGTTATACACCTTTCTAAAGTCGGTGGAAGATAATATACTGACAAACCATATAGTTCAGGCTAAAAATGCTAGTTGATGTTTACTCAGAGACAGAAATAACACAGAAGCAAAATGGATCAATCAGGAGATTGAATGCAGCAAAAGAATACTTGATCTCTGAACAGTACTTTATAACAGTTTCAAAACAGTAAAAGTTCCATATCTTAGTAGTTCTCTGCAGTTACTTTGTAACTTGGACCACGTATCCCTGATGAAAGGCTTTTATGTGACAAAGGCACTTCATAGCGTCCATTGTTAACCTGCAGCCCGTACAGTAGTAATACAAATGAGGAACTGGCAAGCGGGGACTCTCATCCTAGTTCCCGCTATCGCTCTCCTCCCTTTGATCTAGACAGGGACAAAAGACAGATTAAAAGGTACCTTCACAATTGCTCAAAACAGAGTTCAGTAACACATACCAGACAGGTTTCCTGATTCCACTTTCAAATCTCTAAAGTCTAGCAATACTACCAAAATGGGTAAGAGTCCTCTTCCTGATGGAATAGCCATTACACATAATGGCTCGTTGTTTACAACTGCACAGCAGCAAATGATAGGCCAGTAATCAATCTTATTTCTGTCACCAAAGCGGACTGAGCATCTAGGGTGACCGCTTTGCGGAACACCTCCGTTCAGTCCGTAAGCGTAACCCCGAGCTTCCGGTCGCCTGTCACTTTAATTCTCCGCTCCACTCCCACTCTGATCTCTCCGTCCTCAGCCTCTTACACTGTTCCAACAAAGCTCAAAATAAGCTCGAGGAACAGCACCTCATCTTTCGATTAGGCACGTTACAGCCTTCTGGACTTAACATCGAGTTCAACAATTTCAGATCATAACCTCGGCCCCTATGTTTTCTTTTCTCTCTCACATGGCAGCTGTTGATGATTCTGCCATTACCATTTACACCTCATCTAGAGTCATCTTTTGTTTCTTAACTTGTCCCATTACCATCTCCTTTTGCCTTGCACCATCATCCCTTTTGTCTTTTGATCTTTCCTGCCTTCCATCCTATCACAGACCTTCCCTTTTGTTCTTTCCTCCCCTCCTCCCTTTCCCTACCCCTACACTTGCTTAAAAATCTGTTACATCTCTAACCTTTTCCAGTTCTGATGAAGGATCATCGACCTGAAACTTTAACTCTGTTTCTCTCTCCACGAACCTGCTGAGTGTTTCCAGTATTTTCTGTTGTTGTTTCAGATTTCCAGCATCCGCAGTATTTTGCTATTGTGAAACATTAATAAGTGGTCTTCCCCAAATGCATCTACCTCTCACCTCCCTTTCAGCATTCCGCAGGGTCCGCTCCCTCCGCGACACCCTGGTCCACTCCTCTACCACCCCCAGCACCCCTTCCCCTTCGCCCGGCACCTTCCCATGCAAGCACAGGAGATGCAACACATGCCCTTATACCTCCCCCCTTCCCACTGTCCAGGGGCCCCAAACACCCCTTCCAGGGGAAACAGCGATTTACTTGTACTTCCTGCAATTTAGTATACTGTATTCGCTGCTCACGATGTGGTCTCCTCTACATTGGGGAGACCAAACGCAGATTGGGTGACCGCTTTGCGGAACACCTCCGTTCAGTCCGTAAGGGGGACCTTGAGCTCCCGGTGGCCTGTCACTTTAATTCTCCGCTCCACTCCCACTCTGACCTCACCGTCCTCGGCCTATTACACTGTTCCACGGAAGCTCAGCGTAAGCTCGAGGAACAGCACCTCATCTTTCGTTTAGGCACCCTACAGCCCTCTGGACTCAATATCAAGTTCAACAATTTTAGATCATAACCTCAGCCCCTATCACATTTATATTTTATTTTTTCATCCACCCTTTTGTTTAGCCCCCCCCCCTTTTTTTTCCCTCCCAGAAGCTGGCAGCTGTCCTTCATTCTGCCAGTGCATTTCACACTTCATTTAGCCTCAACCTGTCACATTAACACCTCCTCTTGCCTTGATTATCTCTTAATGCCTCTCAATGTCTCTTAATCTCTCCTTTTGTTCTTTCATCCCCTCCCCCTTTTCCCAGCATTATACTTGATTTAAATCTATTTCATTTCCTGTTTTTTTCCAGTTCTGACGAAAGGTCTTCGACCTGAAACGTTAACTCTGTTTCTCTCTCCACGGATGCTGCCTCGCCTGCTGAGTTTTTCCAGCATTTTCTGTTGTTATTTCAGATTTCCAGCATCTGCAGTATTTTGCTATCGTATTAATAAGTGGTCCTTGTGCAGTACATTTTCTATAAATCTCTTTATCTTTTAGAGATGGTGCATTTTGATTTGAAACTATTGACGGTGTTACAGAATTTATTTATTTATTATTTGGTATTTATGTGATTGCTCTATGGATTTCTGCAAAGCTTCTTCAAGTTAAATATTGATAGCTGAAGTGCTAAATAAATTTAAATATCACAATTGATTCCATGTAACTGTAATCCATAAAGAGACATTTACTGTGATTAATTAAAGATTATGTTGTCATTTTAAATGACTTGATATAATCTATCAGTGCTCTTTTATAAAAGAAGAAAATTAGCCAAGAAACGCATGCACTAAAACTAGGACATATGAAATTTCCAATTGAGTGTATCAGTAACAAATGTATTGATTAAGCCTTAAAATTATAGTTCTAACCTGTAATTTCTAGCATCATATTTATACTGACACTCAAAAACACAATGGTCAAAAGTTTCCTTTGTGCTGTAGGTGTAGCAAAGTTATACGTCTGTTTATAAAGAACAGGTTTATGGTTTTGTTACACCTAATGCACAGAGGAAACCTTCACCCACATTCCCCACCCAACCCTATTTCCTTCTGGGTCCGCCCCTGGAAAAAAAACTCTCTCAATTCACTTACAACTGCACTTTCAAAATCCCAACTTTGGCCCTCCATTCACCATGACATTTCTGCAGCTGCCGATCTGCTCAACCACACCCTCACCTCCACCTCCACCTTTGCTGCCCTAGTCCCCATTAAAACCATTACTCTCTCTCACCCTGGCCATTCCCCATTGTCTTCAGTACCCGCCACAAACTCCGTTCCGGAGCCACCGACTCGATCCCTCTCCCTGGCAACTGTCTGAGGCTGAGCCAGACTGTTCGCAACCTTGGTGTCATATTTGACCCTGAGATGAGCTTCTGACCACATATCCGTGCCATCACTAAGACCGCCTACTTCCACCAACGTAACATCGCCCGACTCTGTCCCGCCTCAGCTCATCTGCTGCTGAGCCCCTCATCCATGCTTTTCTTACCTCTAGACTTGACTATTCCAATGCACTCCTGGCCGGCCTCCCACGTTCTACCCTCCGTAAACTTGAGGTCATCTTTGTTTTCAAATCCCTCTATGGCCTCGCCCCTGCCTATCTCTGTAATCTCCTCCAGCCCTACAACCCTCCATCTGTGCTCCTCCAATTCTAGCCTCTTGAACATCCCCGATTTTAATCGCTCCACCATTGGTGGCCATACCTTCAGCTGCCAAGGCCCCAAGCTCTGAAATTCCCTCCCTAAACCTCTCTGCCTCTCTACCGCTTTTAAGACGTTCCTTATAATCTATCTCTTTGACCAAGCTTTTGTTCATCTGCCCAAATATTCTTATGTGGCTCGGTGTCAAGTTTTATTTGATAACGCTCCTGTGAAGCACCTTGGGATGTTTTACTGCATTAACGGCGCTATATAAATACAAGTTGTTGTTGTAGTTGTAGATTAAAGCTACAGTTCTGAGTATTTCAAATTCACATACTTATCGGGCTTCTAATATGAAATTCAAATTTCTCTCTGTTGTTATGGATCTTCTATTCTAACTATTCTATCTATTCTCTGTATCTAACTGCTGATCTTCTATTAAGAAAACATGCAGTAATGCATAAGTGTCAACATGCAGCCGATAGTACATGTAACACTAGTGGGGATTCTTTTGGACTGAATGCACGGAAAGCTGCTCTCCTGGAGAACCAATGGGTTGGATTTTCATTGACCCGTGGAGGCAGGTTTGGAGCCGTGTGGGGGGTTAAAATTGCGAAAAGTGGCGGGCGGACCCGATCCCGCCTCCACGCAATTTTGATGAAATCGTGTGCGGTGGTCCCGACTCCGTCCCGCCTCCAAGAGGCGGGAGAGGCCATTAAAGCCCTTAACAAGCCCTAAATTGGCTCTATAATGCCATTTTGAAACTTTTTAGCTAGTTTAACCCTTTTCCCACGTGAAGCACGCCTGATCTGAAACACGCCAGTGAAACCTGGCGGGAGCACAAGTGGATTGCTGACTCTCAGCTGCAGCTCAACCTTTAAATAGGAGATTTGATCAGCCATCATTTGCAGGTGGCAGGACTTTGTTGTCACAGGTCTGGGGGAACTTTTAGAAGGCATAACCACAGCTCTGGAAGTTTGGAGCCTGACACCCATCTCCAGTGTGACCTCCTGGGAAACCCCTCTCGCCACCCTCATTGAGCGCTTCCTCAACTGAGGCATATACCAGAGGCATGGGAACCATTTATTTCCTTCCCTCCTGGGCATCCGATGAGGACGAACAACAGCCGCGGCACCAGCAGAACCATGAACAACAGCAGCACCAACAGCAGCAGCAACAGCAGGAGCGCCAAGCTGCTGCTCACCCGCCTGAAGCTGCACAGGCCAGAAGGTGCCAGCACATGGAAGGCCGTCGGCGCAGGAGATACCCCCTAAATAGGGTCTACAGACAGAGGGTCAGCTACCTCAACATGTCTGAGCAGCAGTGCCAAAGGCGGCTCCGACTTTCGCGAGAGGTAGTGGGTGACATCTGCGCAATGCTGCAACAAGACCTGGAGCCCAGAGGACCAGGTGGACACCCCTTACCAGTGGCCATCAAAATCACCACCGCACTCAACTTTTTTGCCTCAGGCTCATTCCAGGGATCAGCAGCAGACATCAGTGGCATCTCCCAGGCGGCCGCACACACCTGCATCATGCAGGTAACCGATGCCCTCTTTGCCATCGCGCACAATCACATCCATTCCACCAAGGATCGAGCAAGTGTCACGGCGCGTGCGGTTGGATTAGCTAATCTGGCAGGCTTTTCAAGGGTGCAGGGCGTCGTTGACTGCACACGTGGCCCTTAAGGCACCCCATCGCAATCCAGGTATTTTTGTCAACCGCAAGGGCTTCCACTCCCTCAACATTCAGCTGGTGTGTGACCACAAGAAGGAAGTTCTGCATGTTTGTGCCAAGTACCCTGGCAGTTGCCATGACTCCTTCATACTGCGCCAGTCTAGTGTGCCTCCGCTATTCAGTCCGCCAGACCAACTTCACGGATGGCTACTTGGAGACAAGGGCTATCCCCCGAAGACGTGGCTAATGACGCCGTTGAGGAGCCCATCCAACGCAGCTGAGGAGAGCTACAACTCCAGCCACATTTCCACCAGAGCCATAATCGAGCAAACCAGCGGTATGCTGAAGATGCGCTTCAGATGCCTGGATAGATCAGGTGCAGCCCTGCAATACTCAGCAGCCAGGGTCTCCAGAATCGTCGTGGTTTGCTGTGCACTTCACAACATGGCACAGCGTCGTGGCTTACAGATGCCGGAGGACCAAGTGGCTCCTCACATAGCCTCCTCAGATGAGGAGGAGGTGGAGGAGGAGGAGGAAAGAGAAAACGAACAACTTGCAGAGGCCCCTCAACCAGCGGCAGCATTACGTGAGACCATAGCTGCCCGGAATGCAAGGAACGCACTCATCTTGGCCAGATTTGCTTAGCCTAGACAATCAAGCACTTTTGCCTCGCAGCTTCTTACCAGAGCTACGACAATGGCCCAGACCCAGCGGATCCCTAACAATTTGACCACCATACTGACAATTGCAAGTTATCCTAAGGCATCATTGTGGAAGTCCCATTAGCGAAATGACAGACGCCACAACTGCAGCTGTAGCCATCAGAGTTTTTATTTACACTTAACAGCTGATGGCTTTTTCACATTAAACATCAAATTTCACCCAAGTGACTACCCTTGTGACTATTTGTGCAGTATCTTTCTCTTACGCGTGCTCCTACGTGGTGCTTCCCCTGTGGCTTCAGCAGAAGTGGAGGCCCCCTGCTCAGTTTGTTGCTGCTCCTGTCTCGACACCTTTGGCGGGCGTCCTTTGGGGTTGCGAACCTGCGAGGGCTCGGCAACAGTCTGCTGCTCCTGCGGCTGAGCAGGGGTTGAGACGCCGATCTCAGTTGGGTGCGGACTCTGGTGGGGCTCTGACTGAGGGCTTGTCAGTGGCATGGAAATGTGAGCGCTTGGAGAGGAGCCCCCACCTCCTTGTTGTCTGCCACCAACATCCCTCTCATGGGTCAGGTCCACCTCAGCGCTTGCAAGTGGATTGAGAGCACCTTGCTGCACATCAGGGGGGCCATGGGGACCCGTATCTGCACTGGCAGTCCTACTCAGAAGGACTTCCATGAAGGTCTGGTTTCTCTGTTCAATAGATGTCCATTGCTCCTCCAGAGATGTCATTCTATTCAGAACACTCACCATGTTTTCTGCACTCTGGCGACTTATCACCTCCATGGAGGTTGCCATCCTTTCCATGGTGATGCGTTCATGCACCAATGACTCCACAAAGGCTCTGCTCATGTTCGCTATGGACTCCTCCATTCGCTCCACACTCGCAGCGACCCTGGAGACAAAACCTGTCACAGACTCCTGCATCTGTTCCTGGAGTTCCAGCACCGCTGATCTTATGGATGGCCCCAGAGACAGAGGGTCGACATGCAGCTGAGCCGAGCTAGGAGAGTCCTGCGCCCTCCGACTAGGACTCTCCACTGCTGTCCCTGTCTCCACCATCTGCTGATGCTCACTTGTGAGCTGTGATACACCAGGTGACAACGCTACTCTATGTCCCGAGGGTCCCACCACGGTGTGAGTGTCAGCGCTGAGTTCTGCTGACGCTGCGCCCTCAGAGGTTGCAGCTTCCTCTGAGGAGTCTGGATGCTCAGGCTCTTCCTCCTGGCTAGTGGGGACGGGTGCTTGCGATGGTCCTGTGGGGTAGTAAAGGAAAGAGTCAGAGATGTGATGCCAAGGTTACATGCACATTGCATATTGCAGATGATCATAAATCCATCTGTTAGAGCTTCAGATTCATTATCAGTGACTCATGCAATGTCAATGAGAGAGATGGAACACTATTCTGTCACCAGCTTGCTGTGATGCACCCGTCTGTCCGTCCCCCACTTGCGTATCCTCCTCTACTCCCACAATCTCCAGGACCGCATCCTCCCAGGGGGTGAGCTGGGCTAATGAGGGTGGCCCTCCTCCTGTCCTGGCTCTTTCCCTTTTATTGTGAGCTCTCTTTTCCTGCAATGAGGGAGACAAGTGGAGTTTGAGTGAGATTGAAGGAGTGAGTGTAGAGAATCCATAGCATAGATGATTAGAAGGAGACAAAGATGGATTGACGTGGCGAGACTAAGGGCCCTCCCTGTGTGTTGTAAGTTGTTTTCAAAGCATGACAGTGATAGGTAATGTGAGGCCTGCATAGTCGAATAGTAAGGTGAATGTGACCATAGAGGGAGAGGGAATGGGTAAGGGTGCATGGATGTCAGTGTCAAGTGGGATATGGAGGAAGAGGTTGCTAAAGCTGAGTGCTGGTGAGGAGAGGCAATGGGGATCAGATTGAGGGTGAAGGGAAAGTCATACTCACTTTTGCAGTACGTAGAAGGTCATGAAACCTCTTCCTGCACTGGATCCAGGTTCTGCAGGTGAAGGATAAGGAGTTGACCTCCTGGGCGACCTGGACCCACACAGCCTTGGTCTGCTGGGGAGGCTTCTTCCTCCCTGAGGAGGGGAAGAGCACCTCTCTGTTGGCTCTTGCTCCCTCCACCAAAGCTTGCAGGGCAAGGTCATCGAACCTGGGAGCAGACCTGGGTCGTTGGCTGGCCATTCCTCCTGCAGTTGCCTCTAGGATACAGGTCCAAAAGCTTGGCAGCCTGCAGAAGAAGCAAGGCTTGTTGCAGACCTTAAATGCAGCAGCAATGATGATGTCATCGGAGGCGACTTTCAGACTGGAATAACTCATTGGCCATGGGTTCCCACACGTTGGAACTCAATTAGCCAATTAAGTTAAAATCGCATCATTCATCCACATTGATCTAGAGTCGGGTGGGCAACACGAAAAGCGGATAACACGACCCCAACCCGCCCCAGTATCAAAATCCAGCCCATTGAGTCTGCCCTTTGATGGTGCCTTTTTTTTGCAGCTAAGCTTGAATACTGTGTTGCCTTCAGGTTCTTTTGGTGTAAATGTCCTGGGGTCAGGAAAGTTGAAACATAAATACAAGTACTTTCCTTCCCTTTAAAGTTCTTGGGAGCAACCTGCATCTGACCTTCCATCTTTTCAACTTTCTGTGTGTGAAGCAAGTTTCCTTGATGTTTCAGTACTGTGGCAGTATGACTGAGGAATCTTTGCTGGCTCCTTATG
The DNA here is from genome assembly GCA_030390025.1 of Squalus acanthias. Lineage (NCBI taxonomy): Eukaryota > Metazoa > Chordata > Chondrichthyes > Squaliformes > Squalidae > Squalus > Squalus acanthias. The sequence continues at coordinate 162,400,151 of CM059427.1, read as the reverse complement.
TAGGTAATATAACGTGTGGAGAGAAGGGAATAAAGCGGTTAATCGTTTTCATTTTCCATATCGGGGTGTGTGTATGTATGTGTATCTGGATGAAAGAAATGTAACTGACCATATAATGCATTCTTTTTGCCTTTCACAAGAAGCATATGGCATAAACAAACAACATGAAATAACTACAATTCCTTCTACAAGGCTGCATGGCCCTTGTGAGTTAAACAGACTCTGAGGGATTTCTGGTTGACATGGTACCATTGACTAAGTACTAGCAGCTCCGATACTAATTAAGCTATTGCTTTCAACAGACGGCAGTAATTTTGTACGGTCCAATTAGTCCTGAAAGTGATGGACAGAAAAGCTAAAAGCTGCTGCTCCGCACAATCAATAGCATGCGACTAAAGAGTACTTGAATGGTTGAAATGGATTCTGGATTCATCTGGATGACGTGGCAGCATGAATGTCACCACCAAGTGGTAATCATCTGGGAATTATTTCAAATTGGATATGAATTGTACCGACAACTTTAGCATAATCCAATAGCATGAAATTTGTACCCTGGGATTAAGCTAAAAAAACTTGCTTCCAAATGAAGACGATCAGGAACCACATCCTTTAAGGCACCATAATTTGGGGTCAGTTGTTTCCATTGTTACCTATGAGTGCTGAACTTTGTAATCCTGAAAAATTATGACATTTTTAATGTTTTCAATGATGAAGTCATCATAAAATTTCTGTCTCAACCACTAACCCTGGAAGTGAATTCCACAGTCTTAACAACACTCTCTGTAGTTTTTCTTGCTCTCTGCCTTAAATCTCTTGAGGGGGAAAATTGAGTTGTTAGCGCCCCAAAAAAATCATCAGTAGTGCCCCAAGAGGGAAGCGGGGAACTACTGGAAGCTCCCTGCCTCCCTCTTGGGGCGCTGCGAGGGAATATCGCGGCACGTCACGCTGTGGTACTGCAGGCCTTCCTCCCCTTCTTAAAGGGGAGGGGCCTTGCGCAGCGCGACCCGGGGCCCAGCTGGGCCACCAGGGATTGGAGTGCCGGCAAAAGAGCCCGGCACTCAAGAGAAGTGCCGGGCTCTCAGAGCGCAGCCGGCACTCCATGGGGGGGCTGGTCAGGAGGCCGGGGACGGCAATGGGGGCAGGTGCTGGCAGGCGGCCAGCAACAAAAATGGCCGCCCAGCACCTCGCCTTTAATTAGCGCCGCCCCGGCCACAGGTAGGCCCCCCTGACCGCGTCGGACATAATGTCTGGCGGTAAGTCAGGGGGCGCTACCGAAGATCGCGGCCGGGGCGCTGCACACGGTGATGACGTCATCGCCGGTGGCGAAGCGCCACAGGGAGCTAATGGTTACCGCCGCCGCTAACCTCCCGCTGAATTTTGCGGGAGGCGTTGGCAGCGCCGCGCCCGGGCGCTAGTTGCTTTGCGCCCCGTTAGCGCAAAGCAACCGAATTTTTAGGCCCTTATATTTAATCTTTTATCTGTGGTGCCTAATTCTAGACTCTCAACTACTGGAAACAGTGGAGGCGATTTTGCCAGCCCTGGGGAGGCGGGTTTGGAGGCGGGACTGCCGGGAAAATGGCAGAATCTGGGGGCGGGTACCTATCCCGCCCCCAACCCGCCTCCGTGCCATCTTCCCAGGAGGCGGGTACCCGACCCACGCCGGGTCCTGTCTCCTGGAGGCGGGAAGGGGATTACAGCCATTGTACTGCCTGTTAACAGGTAGTTAACAGGCAGTTAAGAGGATTATCCCCATTTTTCCAACAGAGGTGCGGGCTTCCCGACGTCAGGAAACCCCGCCAGGGTCAGCGTGGCGAGCAGTGGGTCTGCGGGGGTGAGAGGGGTCCAAAAGTGCGCTGTGGAGGTGAGCGATGGGTGCAAGTGTGGTGGGGTAAGTATGTGAGGTGAGTGAAAAGTATTAGAAAAAGTTTCCTTACCTTTGTTTCTTCCTGCAGGCTTCAATCGTTGGGGATCCGGAGGCTCCAGCATCTCCACGGCAGAGATGACAGAATGGCTGCTGCATTCTCTGATGCAACAGCCATCTGCTTTCTGCTCAGAAAATAGGTTTGGTGAGCCTTGAGTACAAGACTCCAAGCTGTCAAACAATGACAATTCATCTGTCAAAAATTTTTGACAGATGAAACGTCATACGCTGACATTCTCTGTAACCGGCTTTCCCTTAATTGGCCTGCTAAGCCCGCTGGGTGGGCTTAACAAGGTCAATCAAGGGAAAATAGCGTGGGTTGGCCACAAGTTGATGGAGGCGGAACTAAAACCCGACAAGCAGCAGTCCCGCCTCCAACGCGCCTGCATTGGCAAAATCACCCCCAGTCTGTTTATTTCTACTCATCTTTTCATAATTTTAAACATTTCTATCGTATCGCCATTCTAATGCAAAAAGTCCCGCTTTGTATTTGCATTTCCTCGTGCCAGGCAGTATCCCGGTGAATATGCATTATACCGTCTCTAAAAGCATGAATAGGAATCACCTAAATTTCACACAACTTAAATAAAAATAAATCATTACATTTTCAAAATTAATTAAAATACAATTAAATTAAACATTTAAAACAACAATGTAATTTTTTGAAAAATAAATTTAAATGTTTAAAAGGGGTTAAAAATAACCTATAACTAATTTTAAAGTTTTTTTATGTTTAAATAATTGTTTTAAATATTTTAATATTTCTTTAAACTCTTACACTGGTAAAAGAAGGCCCTATGCCTGCTTTTACCAGGCGTACGGTTTCACGGGCATTCACTGGGCAGTATTTTGGGCAAATAGCCCAACTCTCCGCCCGTGAATGTCCATTTCCCGGGGATGCAGTGGATCTATCAAGCTGAAACTTGACAGATCGCAAGTTCTGGGTTTTCGGGCATGCACAACGCATGTGGAAACCCGGAGCTTGCGGGGCACTTACAGCCGCGTACGCACCGCGTCCACCGTCATAGGCCCTGGAAAATCTGGGCCATTATCTTTCCTATAGTGTGGAGCTCAATACAGCACACAATACTCTAACTCAGGTCTTATTGAGGTTACAATATAAGTTTATAATTACTTCTTGGTTTTTATATTCTATACCCCTTGTGATAATACCTAGAATTCCATTAGCATCTTTTTTACAGCCTCATCAACCTGCGTGCTGCCTTTAATATGCTGTGAACCTGTACCCCAAATCCCTCTGCTGTTCTGCAGCACCAAGCCTACTTCCATTCTGATTATTATTACTGCTGTTATTTTTTTTACAAAAATGGATCACCTCACAAGTTATTAGCATTGAATGCCATCTGCCACTTTTAACCCATTCCCAATCTTATCAATATTCCTTTGCAGTTTTCTTCTGAAGAATTAACTGTTCCCCTATTATGGTATAATCAGCTAATTTAGCACCACTCCCTCTAGGCTTATATCCAAATCATGTCCACTGTGTAGAGGATCAGTCCCTCCCTTGTGCTGAGCAGAAGATCAGGAGACACTGCATCCTCTCTTGTTGCTCAGAGCACTGCCGTTCCGCCAGCTCCAGGCTCCTTTCACCAGCTCCATCTTTTTCTACAGTCTCCCTGTGTGTGTGCAAAAAGAGCAAGCACAAATGCCCCTCAGGCACTGAATTCAGAACATTGGCCTACTGTGCAGATGTGTGGCAGTATCTGCATACATGTCAATCTTGAAAACTAATAATAGCTGCAGAACAGCTCCAAAAAAAGAAGGCAACTCAAAAAAAAACAATGTACAATTCAAAAACAGCCCTGAATATAAGCCTCTGATCAGGGCTAATGCTTTGCGCTGACAGAATAAGATAAATTCTGTTTTCCTAGATGGGTTTCCAAGGATTTTCACCAATGTTTTGGGATCATATAACACAAACTGACCACAAGCAATTCAAGAGCCCTCATATGAACGTCACCAGCCTTTCATCACCTATGCTGAAGGCATTGAGAGTGCACCTTGTTGGAGAACAAGAATAGCCAGAAAACATAAAGAAAAATACAGTGGGCTAACATATGGGAGAAAACATGGTTTGATGGCAGGTGTGTTCAGTCATTAAAATGCCAATCCGTTATACAATGCCACTTTGTTTGCAGTGTGGTTCTGTAGTGGCTACTCAGTCGGCACTGTTAGGAGTAATGTGTATCAATGTTGGCCAAAGGTTGGAAGTAATTTATTGCAGGCTTTCTATGGGAGTAGCCTGTCTAAATTGCATCCAGTGGTATTCCTTCAGCTTTTTATGGTGGTAGCCTTTCGAACCCCATCAGTTACAGACTGGTACCTTTTTAAGACTATCTCCATGTGCATCATTGTCAACATAACTCTTGATTCCGCAGTTGCGCACATTTTTTTTAAATTTTCAGGGGTTTCAACATTTAATCCCTCAACTCACCTGATTTGAAGCTAAATATTTGGCTTTTCTTCAGTGCAACCGCAGTAACAATATTTGTATCTTCTGAGCACTTAACCCCCATCCTAAAAATGTTTACATCTTCTTTAAAAATGTAATAAAAAATCAACCTAGTCTGTTTCAGTATTCAGCTTTAAATAGATAACCTCATCATATGCATACATCATTCCATAAATTAGAACCAGGCCAGTGTACTCTCAACAGTGGTTAGAAAACAAGGATGAGCTTCGATGTGTTTCTCCCATGTACATTGTCTATCTTAGTCCATGCTTTCATCACTACAAGGCTTAACTTCTCTAAAGATTTCCTAGATGGCTTCTCCCCCAGGTCCCTCCACAAGCTTCAAAATGCTGTACATAAGAACATAAGAAATAGGAGCAGGAGTAGGCCATTCGGCCCCTCGAGCCTGCTCCGCCATTCAATAAGATCATGGCTGATCTGATCTTCGCCTCAACTCCACTTTCCATATGCTCAGCTGTATTAAGTCCTCTCTGCCCTCTCCAAGTTCCCCAGACCCCTTCTGCCCAATATTTTTGATTTCAAAATTCTTGTCCTTGTTTTCAAATTCCCTCCATGGCCTCGCCCTACCCTACAAGATTTCCTCTTGTCTTATATTCCCACGCGCAGCCTCCATGCCTCCAATATTCAATGTCTTTTCACCCTTCACTTCCTCTGCTCCACCATTCTCTACTGCTCATTCCATGCAGCCACTGTATTCCCGCCTTCAAGATCTCTTTACCCAGTTCCTTCTGCCTTGCCCTCTCCCTCCCCGCTTTCAAGTGTCTTCTCAAAACTCTCCTCTTCAACCATGCTTTCGGTTCCCCATTCTAGGCTCACCAATTCCCTCCCCTTTTCCAATGTTTGGTGTCCATGTCCATCATATCTCTTTCCTCCATATTGTAAAGCACTCTGAGATGTCTTCCTGCACATGAGGAACCCTGTGTAAATCCAAGTTGCTGTTATAGCAGTAGTTTATACAATATACTTTTGTGCTGATATATTATAATATGTAATATTGCATTCAGCATGCAGTGATAGGTACTAGAAATTTATTTTCAGTTTTTGAAATTCAATAAGTAAAGAATTCATCATCTAATATATACATCAGAAGGAAATGCCTGAAAAATTGTTGAGGAAATGTAGGGAAAATGTCTTGAATGCTGGATATGTATAAGGTAACAATTGCAAATGCCCCTGTTTATACCTTGGCCCAGATATTCCGATCGCAGGCCTCCCGCGGGCGGAGGTCTGCGATCTGGAAAAATCTGCGCCCTTACCTGAGGGCTCCCGGGAGGCGCACAGTTCCGATGCTGGGCCTCTCCAAACTGCCGGTGCGCAGGGCCCACGTATCCCAGAGGCGCAGGTAGTTCGCAGCGTCCCTGGGATCACGTGGCCATGGGGAGCCAATCAAAGAAGGGAATCTCCCTTCATACATTTGACAGGAAGACCTGTCAAATATATGAATGGAGATCACCCCCAAACTTTAAATAAATCATCACATTTTTAAAATGAATAGAAAGTACAAATAAATTAACTACTTTAAACAAAACTTAAAATTTTTGAAAAAAATAATTAAAGTTTTTTACGGGGCTAAAAATAAACTTACCTTTTTTTTAAAGTATTTTTAAATGATAAATCAGTGGGAAATTTTTTTTAACTTTTTTCAACTCTTATCCTGGTAAAAGCAGGCCTTATGCCTGCTTTTACCAGGCGCAAGAATTGTAAGGGTTTTCTGCGGGCGGAGGGTCTCAAAAAAGCGGAACTCTCCCCCCACAGAGGTCCTTCTCCAGGGCAGCCGGAGGATCTGTCACGTGCTTTCTTGACAGATCGGAAATGCCGGTTTCCAGCGCATGCACTGTGCATGCCTGAAACTGGCATTTCCGATGTCCCTATGGGTGGGTACACACCCGGAGGGATCGGAATATCTGGCCCAACCTCTTTGCTCAGATATCTCTTGATTTTTGTTTCATTCTCTCTCTCTCTCGCTTTCTCTGTTAGTGTTTGTTTTTGTCTTCAGGTTGTGCTGTAAGTGTTTTGGCTGCCATATTGAAGAGCTATGTGATAAGTATTCTAAATTGCCAACAAAATTCTTTGGGAAACATGGCAGTGTAAAATACCATAAATTACTGAGATTTCACATTTTCTGCCCGTATCTAGCTTAGCTCTCATTAAGAGAATCCCTGTAGATCTGGGAGCGCCGTTTTCTATACTAACATGCCTTGAAGTGTACTCATTATAGTAAGAATTAATATTTTTATGTTATTGTATGGTAATGCTGGAATTTTTAAAAAATCCATTTGCTTGTGTATTTGAGCAGTGACTACTGTTTCCAATTCTGGTTTGAGGTATTCCTGGAAGTCTGATCACGTGACATCTGCAAATTTTATTGCATTTACCTTAAGGTTGTCCTGGAATTCTGTATCTTAGCTCGGGGTTTAACGTCAGCAGCTGTTGTGCGAGAAGTGGTGAGAACCAGGAGACCATCCGCGAGCAGGCAAAGGAGGGAAACCAAACATAGGGAAGGAATTTGCAGGGGTGAAACCAGAGGTGGGAGGGACTTTGATTCCGCCAGTAACTAATAGTAACTCAATGAAATTGTACCAATACTAATAGTAATACTGGTAACAGTCAGATTCCCCTCGTAATCACCAGTAATCCAATAACTCACTGGCAGTGTATATGTAACAGGTACTGTACTAATATGTGTAACACCCCGATATCCGACCTTACCCTGTAATTACAGCCACAATCCCTCTGCACAGCACAGGCACCTCAGTCGATGCCACTTTTAACAGGCCCCTTCTCTCTCCCTATCTCTGGTTTGGACTCAGCCTCTGTGTGAAGGTGATGACTCTGAACTGGGAGCCCTTGGTCAGAACTGAGCTATACCTGAACTTTGCACGTCAAAACTGACCAGTACAGACTGACCTGAACCAAACCAAGAGATCGTACAAAAGGCAGTGGGCTCGGTGTTTGAACCACTTGTCACAGGGCTCATCGCTGAGCACAAGCATCTCTAAACCATTCCTTGGGCTCGGGCTCAATAAAGGAGAGATTTCATAGAATGATCGAAATTACAGCACAGGAGGAGGCCGTTCGGCCCTCGGTGCCTGTGCTGTTGCTGGCACTCTCTCCAGATTTCTCCCCCCAGATCCTTTTATATTCCTCCTCTTTAAATATTTATCCCATTCCAGGGAAAGAGTGGGGGAGTGGAACTAGCTGGTGTTCTTGCAGAGAGACGGCACGGGCTCGATGGGCCGAATGGCCTCCTTCTGTGCTGTAACCATTCTATGATTCCCTTTTAACTGATCCTTTAGTCTCTGCCTCAATAGTCACTTGTAGTGAACCAACCCATGATCTAATAAAGAACATAAGAACATAAGAAATAGGAGCAGGAGTAGGCCATTCGGCCCTTCGAGCCTGCTCCGCCATTCAATGAGATCATGGCTGATCTTCTGCCTCAATTCCATTCACTGGCCTTATCGCCATATCCCTTGATGCCCTTACTAGTCAGAAATCTATCGACTTCTGTTTTGAATATACCCAATGACTGAGCCTCCACAGCTCTCTGGGGTAGAGAATTCCAAAGATTCACCACCCTGTGTGTGAAGAAATTTCTTCTCATCTCAGTCCTGAATGGCCTACCCTTTATCCTGAGGCTGTGGCCCCTGGTTCTAGACTCCCCAGCCAAGGGAAACATCCTCCCAGCATCCACCCTATCAAGCCCTGTAATAATTTTGTGTGCTTCAATGAGATCCCCTCTCATTCTTCTGAATAGCCCATCCTTCTCCCATCCCACTTGGTTCTTCCAGTGAGAATTCTCAATCTCCGTCCCATGTTCCCCATTCACCCACCAGTAGAAACAAACTATCACTGCTTACCCACAGCGAAGTCCCCAGATTTCACACACCTTTTTACTGGTTGTTCCTCTCTCAGCGCCGCTCCCACTCACTACATTGTTGCTGCCACAGCCCCCGGCTCTGCAGGAAATGCTAGGGCCCCACATCCATCTGATCCCCAAACCTCCCAACGCCCAGTCTTTTCCCCCAGGCCCGAGCCCCAATCCCCCTGACACCCATTCCCCAGACTCCCTTTCTCCCCCTGAGCCCCCGTCCCTGACCCCCACTCACATCCCCCTCTCACACGACCCCATTACCCAGGCTCCTTCTCTTCCTCCTGAGCCTTCATCCCTGACTCCCAGTCCAGTGTCACTCTCTTCTCACCCCCCACGAGTCCCAATTCCCAACGACCCCTCACAGTCCCTGGTCATCCACTCATCTCCTCCCCCCCCCCCCCCCCCCCCGAGTCCCAATCCCCTGCCCCATCGTCTTTGTTCACCCTAACCCACACCTATCCCGGCTGCGTATCTCGCTCTCTCGCTTCACCCACCCCCCAGACTCTCAGCAACCAGCCGGTCCAGTTTCCAGTCACTCCTAAGTGGGTGCAATTTCTCGGCTGCGGCGAGAGGGTGATGCTACCATGCCAGAGGCATCTTTGCGGCAGCAGCCAATGATGTCATGAGCTGGTGGCTTGCCTCCACCCCCACCTCAGCCCTTCTGGCATTGAAACCCTTATGCATGCCTTCCTCACCTACAGACTTGACTATTCCAACATCTCCTGCTGGCCTCTCATCATCTACCCTCCAAAAAATTTAGCTGGTCCCAAACCTTGTTGCCACATCCTGTCCGGCACCAAATTCCGTACACCAATCACCCATGCCCTTGCTGACCTACACTGGATCCCCAGCCTTCTGTGGACTTGCCCCATTCTTTCTCTGCAATCTCCTCCAGCTCTATATCCCCCCCCGAACACAATGGGCCAGATATTCCAATCCCTACGGGTGGGTAGGCGCTGTGTACACACCCGTAGGGACATCAGAAACGTTGGTTTCAGGCATGCATAGCGCATGCGCTCAAAACCGGCATTTCCGATCTGTCAAGAATGCTCTTGACAGATCGGATGCCTGCCCTAGAGAAGGGCCTCTGCGGGGGGAGAATTCCGCTTTCTGGAGACCCTCCGCCCGCAGAAAACCCTTAGAATTCTTACGGCTGGTAAAAGCAGGCGTAAGGCCTGCTTTTACCAGGGTAAGAGTTGAAAAAAGTAAAAAAATATTTTTTTTTTCACTCATTTATCATTTAAAAATACTTTAAAAAAGGTAAGTTTATTTTTAGCCCTGTAAAAAACCTTAATTAATTTTTTTTTAAATTTAAATTTTGTTTAAAATATTTAATTTATTGTAATTTCAACTAATTTAAAAAATGTGATTTAAAAAAATAATGTATTTAATGTTTTAAAGTTTTTTTGGGGTGATCTCCATTCATATATTTGACAGGTCTATCTGTCAAGTGTATGAAGGGAGATTCCCTTCTTTGATTGGCTCCCCATGGCCCACGTGATCCCAGGGACGCTGTGAACCGCCTGCGCCCCTGGGATACGTAGGCCCTGCGCACTTGGAGTTCGAGAGGCCCAGCATCGGAACTATACGCACCTCGGGAGCCCTCAGGTAAGTGCGTAGATTTTTTCCAGATCGGAGGCCTCCGCACGCGGGAAGCCTCCGATCGGAAAATACGGCCCGTTGTTCTTTTGATTCTGGCTTTCACACTACTTTCTGGAATTCCCTCCTTAAACCTCTCTACTTCTCCTCCTCCTCCCCCTTTAAAATTCTTATCAAAACCCATTTCTTGGACCAAGCTTTTGGTCAGTTCTCCCTTTCTGGCTCAGTGTTTTCTCACACCTACCTTTGAAGCATTTTGGAACGTCCATTACTTTAAAGGAACAATATAAAGTTGTTGTTGCTATAGGTTGGGAGAGCAGCTGCAGCACAAGAGGGGGATTGGAGAATTAGGAGAGCAGGCACTGCACCCATTTCCCAATGGGCTGAGTTCCGTAGTCTGTTGCATTTAATGTGCCGACGTGCACGTCCCATTAGCCCCAGATTTGAATCAAAAATATTTAAATGAACACCTAGCATAATTCTGCAGGATTTGCCCATATTTCTGATTTTTTTTTTTAATTTGAGAATGTTTTGGGGAATTTTTTTTTTCTCAAGATATGTTTGTTACCTCAACTAAAGTATTTCATGGTTGAGGTGGTACCAGATGGAAGGGAGCATGCCAAGGAACTGAGCAACCACTTGGCCATATCTGCAGACCTTGGCACACCAATGACAGAAGTCCACAGCCTCAGCTTGCTATGGGGTCAGCAGGGAGCCAATTGAAGAACTTTAGCACGGCAACAACTTGCAACATAGGGATGATGCTGCCAGTGGTTGTCAAGGTCACTGTCCTGTGGCACATTCTCAGCTGCCACTGCTAATGTGATGCTGATGTAAATAGGTCAGCCGATGAGCACTTTCATCTCTGCCCCAATGAATAGCATGACACCGCTGCCAAAAGTGACTGCGCTACTGCATTTCCCAAAGCACAAGGGGTCACTGATGGTTGCCATATGCCACCTTGAAGGGCACTCTGTATGCCAGTAAGTGACCATGAGTGTGGCAAGGCTTTCATTTGTAAGTTCCAGCTTGAATGAAAGCCATGCTGTAGTGTAGGTGTGCATGAGATTTAATGAAAAAGTGGTAACATAGTGTGAACACTTGGCACGGACAAGCAGTAAATGTGGAACAGGTGATATTTTGTCGCATCCAATCTTGGACCATGTACAAGGTACTGTTAGATAGTCTTGCCGTGTTCCTTAAAATCTTCACCCGCATCTGTTCCTAGGTTGTGCAGGGACAGTGTTGTGCCTGGCCGCCACCTCTTGCCGGGCATGATGCACTGCTGTTTTGTGGGGGGTATGCCCTGGAGTACTAGTCATGCTTTACCTTCTCACACCAGCCTAAAGCTGCATCAAATGGCCTATGCCATTCTACCACTAGCCCACAGATTATGTTTTGTGCCTTGACCCTTGCTTTTTGCCTGCCACTTCTCCCCCCAGCCCCAGACAGCCTTTGGAAAGGCTGACAAACACTTAAAAACTGTTTTCAGTCTTTTTGAAGGCTGTAAGGCTTAGAAATCGGATAGCATTAAAAAACTGCTGCTGCTACCGCTGGCCGATGTTAACGGACGCTGAAAATGATGGCGCTGGCCGGACCGGTAAATTGGCGCTGGTGTCTAATTAACATCAGCCCAGTGCTAATCTTATTGTGCAACGCCGTTCTGGTGGCCTTCATCCCGGCAGATGGCCCTAATGTAGCGTGCTGTAGGGTCATTGCAGCGAGAACAGCCTCTTCTTAAAGCGAGGCTGTCAGTTCAGAAACCAGTTCAGTCTCTTAAAGGGGAACTGTCTTCTGAAATGAAAAAAATAAAAATCATGTAAAAATAGGCAGTTTTTAGCCCTTACAGCTCAACTGCCTTCTGAAAAAAATTAACATAAAAAGAATTCCCAAGTGGGAATCTTCAGCTCTTAAAGCTGAATTGCCTTCCGCACCTAAAAAAAAAAAAATGGGAGAAGTGTTCAGCGCTAACTCAAATGGCTCAACAAGCCAGGGATGGGGCACCCAGGGCCTCACACACAGCACTCCAGCTTTGTGCAGGGGCTCAACACGGTAAGAGAGGTCCTCTACCCACAGGGGCCAGCAGGCCCTCCAGAAAAAACGATGTGGGACCAGATCACCGAGGCCATCACTGCCAGCTGTGTTGCCCCCACCACCTGGCTCTAGTGCCCAAAGAAGCTTCATGACCTCAGACCAGTGGTCAAGGTCAGTGAATGCATCTTCAAAAGCTGTCTCCTACCAACTGCATCACTAGCCTCACACACTGCTCAATGCATGACTCCCACCACCCCTCTCACTCACCTACCAATAGTCGCTACCAAGCACGAGGTGCACCTCCCATTCCTAGCTTCACCTCTCCCCCTTGGAGGAGACGGTGCTGGCCATTCTTGACAGGGGCATGGCTGAGCCCTTGGCCAGCGGTGGGGCTGAAAGGATACAAAATGCTGGTATCCTCATACATTATCCTCCTACTCGCATGCACCTCTTGCTTTCCCACCCTCCCCTCACCAAAACTCCACCCTTGTGTCTTCCTCATTTCACAGACCCAAGAAATGCAGCCGACCCAGCCAGTGGTTGACCAAGAAGAGGGAGAGGAGAGTGAAGAAGAAGAAGAAGAAACAACATCACTCGATTTCACACTCCCAGCCACCAGCTCCTCAAGGTCAACCATCAAGGCCATTGGCAGTGACCCCACTGAAAGTCAGCAGCCTTCCACCAGCCATGCTGCAGCCACTGGGGTAGCACTGCATGACATCAGTAGGATAGGCAAAGGCACACACAAGACAGGCACTAAGGGAATGCATAAAGGTGAAGAGTTGATTTCTTGATGTCATTTTGGACGGATAGATGTATAAAGTTGGATTGGAAAGTTTGCTTTGTGGTGGCTCTTATTTCAGCATTGTGGCCAAGAGGACACTGTGATGGTCAGTAACAGAGGGAAGGTAAGGTGTGGGACAAATGTTGAAAGGGGAATTTGGGTTGTGGTCACTGGTACTGCAGGCGGGTGATTCCATCCCAGATATCCCGGCTAGAAAGGAGCTGTCTGGGTTGCATCCTTCCTTCTGCTTCCTCCTCTTCTGCATCTTCATCTTCCCTCTGCGAGTGGATGCATTAAATCTGAAATAAAAGCATAAAATTCTGGAAATACTCAGCAGGTCAGGCAGCATCTCGACCTGAGACGTGAACTTTGTTTCTCTCTCCGCGGGTGTTGCCTAACCTGCTGAGTATTTCCAGCTTCTGTCTTCTCAGAGGCCTTCCTTTACCATCCAAGGCCTTGCAAGCTTCCAAGAGCACTCCCTGCACACTTAAAAAAAAAACTTTTCACATGTATTGCACCAAACCACTACTTCAATAAAATATTTAAAAATCCAGTCCAAAAGCTTAAATGCAAACTTACCTGAAAGATGTGTGTGTCCCTTTAAGAAGCGCTCACAGCATCTCTGTCAGTCAGCTGCATGCTTGCTTTTCAGAGTGAGCTTAGGACCCAGCGCTAAACTCAGCGCTAAGGTCGAAGTTCGCAGAGCGTGTCGTTAAGTCGGCGGGCATGTCACGCTCTCCTCATTTGCACCTCCAGGGCCAGCACTGCTGTCGGCAGCGCTAAGGCCCTCACCAAAATGGCGGTCGCCGAGTCCCGCGCCAGAGAAGGGCGTTAGAGTGGCAGCCGCCATTTTCCGCCAGGATAGTGGCGCAAACGGGTGGCGATAAGGCAGGGAATTTCTCCCCCCAAAGACTTTCTGACAGCCCACACCTTCAGTCACTTAACTTTAAATGGCTATATGTCTTTATATTTTCCAGCAGTCCTTAAGGAATTCTTGTCCTCTCCATCAGTACAGAATCTATACCTGGGCTAATGTGTGCCTCGATGGTGTTCTAATAACTTAAGTAACCTGATTTTCAGAGCATGGACAAGGTCACTGCACTAATGGTGTGCATTGGTTGTGAGGAGCAGCAGTCCCACTGTTACTGCAACAGGACCACAGAATCAGCTCCATAGTTTAATGGGATTATGTTGCTTCTGCCTGGAATTCTAAATAGATAAATTTTCCCTTATTATCCCAAGAGGAACTTCTGCAGAGGAAAATCAAAAAAAAATTATATGTGAAGAAGTCAAAGAATATGAAAAAAATACAGTTACAGGTGAATAATATCCTCTTCAAAACCAAAGCAGGTTTTAAAAATTTTAGCCAATTTAATGTGCCAATAAGCCACTTCTAAATTGGATAAAAATAATGGCCCAGATTTTGCGTTGGGTATGACGCCATCCCGCCTCTGAAATCCACCGCAAATTCGGGATTTCGCTAAATCCCAAACTTGCGGTCTGTCAACGCACTTGTTGACAGGCCATCCGAACCGCCATTGAAAACCTAATTGCTGGCGCAGAGTTGGGCTAATTGCCCACCAACAGCAATTACGGATGGAAATTTTATGGCTGGTGGAAACAGGAAATGAAAAAAATGCTTTAAAAAAAATTAAATGACATTCAGGAACATTAAAAGCTTTAATGAGAAGCAATCCTAGTGTATGTTAAAGCTGCAGGTTTTTTTCAAAATAACATTGACATTTCATGACTTTCTGCACAGTATTTTGTTTAGAAGTGGGAATTATGAGCAATGAATTGGATCCCACGATAAAAGCTAAATCTGTAAGGTATTTTAAAGGCTGCAGCAATGAAGTAACATAGTAATTTAAATGAATGAAAGGCAATTTGTTTTCTGATTGGCGGACCGGGCCCATGTGATCCCAGGTATGCTTCTGCACAGGCTGCGCCCTGGGAGCCGTGGGCCATTACGCTGCCCTCGAGTACGCAGTGTCAGAGCACAGGTTTACACAAGAGGGCCGCCATCGGGTAGGTGCCGATTCTTTTCGCAGGTTGGCGGCGTACTCCGGAGGTACGCCACTGACCGCAAGTTTTGGCCCAGTAGTTATGTGTACAATACTAAATTAGCTTTATATCATAAATGAAGTCTAAACATTTTAATTGGGGGACATTTGTTCTTTTCAGCAGCTAAAGCTATTTTAAAATTTTTCTTTATGAAAAAGATGTAGCATGCTGTCATAGCCTCGATACTTATTCTGCAGGTTCCAAAATGGCAGTCTTGACAATGTGAGCAAAGAACAAGTTCGTGCAGGGTCTAGACATAAAATTGTTAAAGTTTTAGTAATGTTAATCATTGTATACTGTTCCTGTCATCTGCCAATATAATATGGTGTATTGGTATTTACATGGAGGATTTCATGTCTGTCATGGGATTTTAAAGATAGCTGTCATTGTAGTTCAACTATGGAAGCCATAAGGTAAAATAAGGTTGTCTTTTTTTTATATACAAATTGGTCTTCCGTGGTGTTCCATACAGAACATCAAGACCGAGTGTAGTCTTAAAGTGAAGTGGGATTAGAGGGTAAGGGATAATTAGACCATGGTGTGCCGACCTAATTCAGTCCCCATTTTAAAGTCATAAAGTCTGTTCTTATTTTTCTATAGCATTTGATATTATTCATAGTTAAATAGCAAACCATACAGTAATTTGAGAAGAAGAGAAGTAAAGTTAGTTGGAGCATCTCGACAGTACAGGCTGAGGAGCTGGGAGATGCAACACTGAGGTGTTACAGCACCACCACTGGTGGGAAGGTGTCATTCCAGCATGACAAATTCACATAAGCAGTTTCTATTATAAATGTGGAGGGAAAACATTGACTGGCAGTGTGCACGGATATAAGATTTTTAGTAAATTACATGTATACCTTCTGGGCCTGCCCGTAAATCAAACAATTCTGGGCAGCAATCCAGGATATCTCAAAACCATGACTAATACTGAGATTGTTTGGTCCACTGTCCTGTCTGCTGAGTTTGTCTCCAGAGGTTCAGGTGCTGTCCTCGATGATCAGGCTAGCCCAATTCTCACCATTGGTAGAAAGAACATGCCCTTCCCTTCCTACTATAATCTCTGTGTGGGACATATGCCAGTCAGAACACATCCACTTAGAACAGATATATTTCATGGGGAACAGGGCATTCTGTTGAAATGATGGGCAATGGCAATGTGTTTTTTTTCCTAATGGGTTGTAAACTTGAAATGGCCCTAAAATCCATACTTAAATTAAAAAAAAACATAGGCACATAGGAACATGAGTAGGCCATTCAGCCCCTCGATTTGTTCCACTCTTCAATTAGATCATGGCTGATCTGTACCTCAACTCTATTTACCTGCCTTTGCTCCACATCCCTTGATATCCTTACCTAATAAAAATCTATCAATACCAGTATTGAAAATTTCAATTGACCCAACATCCACAGCCTTTTGGGGAAAAGAGTTCCAGATTTCCACTACCCTTTCTGTGACAAAGTGCTTCCTGATTTCACTCCTAGATGGCCAAGCTCTAATTTTAAGAGTATGCCCTCTTGTTCTGGATTCCCCTACCAGAGGAAATAGCTTCTCTCTATCTACCCTATCGAATCCCTGTTGATCTTAAAGACCTTGATTAGCTCAGCCCTCAAACATCTAAACTCAAGTGAATACAAACCAAGTTTATGCAACCGTTTAAGCCCTGGTAGCATTCTGCATCCCCTCCAAGGCCAATGTATCTATCCTGAGGTTTGGTGCTCAAAACTGGATGCATTACTCCAGATGGTGTCTGATTAAGACTGTGCAACTGAGCCATCACTTCCTTACTTTTGTATTCCAACCCCCGAGGGCCAATCCCAGTCCCCATTGCTTTATTGATTACTTTTTGTACCTGTACCCTAGCTTTTTATGATTTGTGTACATGGACGCTTATTTCCTTTTGCTCCTCCCTAGCTCCGAGTCTCTCACCATTAAGAAAATATTCCAGTTTGTCTTTCTTGGATCCAAAGTGGATGATCACGCACTTCCCCATATTGAACTCCATTTACCATATTTTCTCCCACTCAATATTCACACAAAATTGGAACGATGTTCATTAATTCATGTATAACTAATATTTCAGATAGTTAAATAAATGATGATTTTAGTTTTCTATTGTGTCTTAATTGGCTTTTAAATAATGAAATTTAGCAATAAATTTGTGAATCAGATGAATATTATGGGCAATGATAACTAATTCATAATTAGCACCAGTTTGATGACTGCTAAATAATTGACTCAAATTGTTTATTTTTTTGGTCTATAATTTAGTGGGGATTGTTTCAGATTATGTCATTGTCGTTTGACTGGGGCTGCAGTTATACTGCAAGTTTAGTGTCAGTGCGAGGCAGTTTTAGCTGTGCACCAGTGGTAAAATTGTAAATCTGGTGTTAAGGTTTCAAGTATGAGTACAAATTGGCATGCACTGCGTCCGTACTCCGAGTGTAACACGGGCACAAAGCATACCAATTTAGCAGTGGGATGGCACGCACCCAGTCTGTGCAAGTGTTGTTCCCACTGTTTAAATTTATGGGGCCCACTTTTTAGGTGACCTGTACATTAGGCTCCTTGAACATGTAAATTAGGGGCCTAACATACGAATATACGAATTAGGAGCAGGAGTAGGCCACTCGGCTCTTCGAGCCTGCTCCGCCATTCAGTAAGATCATGGCTGATCCGATTACTCCACATTCCCACCTACCCCGATAACTTTTCACCCCCTTGCTTACCAAGAATCTATCTACCTCTGCCTTAA
The DNA here is from genome assembly GCA_030390025.1 of Squalus acanthias. Taxonomy (NCBI): domain Eukaryota; kingdom Metazoa; phylum Chordata; class Chondrichthyes; order Squaliformes; family Squalidae; genus Squalus; species Squalus acanthias. The sequence continues at coordinate 162,382,625 of CM059427.1, read as the reverse complement.
AAATATTCAAAGACTCTGCTTCCACGGCCCTCTGAGGAAGAGAGTTCCAAAGACTCACGACCCTCTGTGAGAAAAAATGTCTCCTCATCTCTGTCTTAAATGGGCGACCCCTTATTTTTAAACAGTGACCCCGAGTTCTAGATTCTCCCACAAGAGGAAATATCCTCCCCACATCCACCCTGTCCAGACCCCTCAGGATCTTATATGTTTCCATCAAGTCACCTCTTATTCTTCTAAACTCCAGCGGATACAAGCCTAGCCTGTCCAACCTTTCCTCATAAGACAACCCGCCCATTCCAGGTATTAGTCTAGTAAACCTTCTCTGAACTGCTTCCAATGCATTTACATCCTTCCTTAAATAAGGAGACCAATACTGTACACAGTACTCCAGATGTGGTCTCACCAATGCCCTGTATAACTGAAGCATAAACTCCCGACTTTTGTATTCAATTCCCCTCGCAATAAACGCTAACATTCTATTAGCTTTCCTAATTACTTGCTGTACCTGCATAGTAACCTTTTGTGATTCATGCACTAGGACACCCAGATCCCTCTGCATCTCAGAGCTCTGGAATCTCTCACCATTTAGATAATATGCTTCTTTTTTATTCTTCCTGCCAAAATGGACAACTTCACATTTTCCCACATTATATTCCATTTGCCAGATCTTTGCCCACTCACTTAACTTATCTATATCCCTTTGTAGCCTCCTTATGTCCTCTTCACAATTTACTTTCCTACCTATCTTTGTGTCATCAGCAAATTTAGCAACCATACCTTCGGTCCCTTCATCCAAGTCATTTATATAAATTGTAAAAAGTTGAGGCCCCAGCACTGATCCCTGTGGCACACCACTCGTTACATCTTGCCAATCAGAAAATTACCCATTTATGCCTACTCTCTGTTTCCTGATAGCTAGCCAATCTTCTATCCATGCCAATATGTTACCTCCTACACCATGAGCTTTTATCTTCCGCAATAACCTTTGATGTGGCACCTTATCAAATGCCTTCTGGAAATCTAAGTACAGTACATCCACCGGTTCCCCTTTATCCACAGCATATGTTACTTCCTCAAAGAACTCCAATAAATTGGTTAAACATGATTTCCCTTGCACAAATTCATGTTGACTCTGCCTGATTACTTTGAACTTTTCTAAGTGCCCTGCTATAACGTCTTTAATAATAGCTTCTAACATCTTCCCTATGACAGATGTTAAGCTAACTGGCCTGTAGTTTCCTGCTTTCTGTCTCCCTCCCTTTTTGAATAAAGGAGTTACATTCGCTATTTTCCAATCTAATGCAACCTTCCCCAAATCTAGGGAATTTTGGAAAATTAAAACCAACGCATCAACTATCTCACTAGCCACTTCTTTTAAGACCCTAGGATGAAGTCCATCAGGGCCCGGGGACGCCAGTTGAGGACCCCTTTACGAAATTTGTTGCCGATGAGCAGAGCATGCTTCGGGCCGGCAATGACAGGTAGCTGGGAAAACGTTTTTTTAAACATTCCTGTGGAGCCTGAGGAGCAGGAGTGCTGCCCCAATGCCACAGGGTACGCTATCGCCTCCGTATACTCGCTCCAACACCCTCGCCCAGGACTTGCCTGAGGGCTGCTGCCGGCGAGGACCCAGGCTATTTTTTAGACCTCTGACTCCATATTCAGCCTTAATTTCCAATATAACTGCAGCCTCAGGACATAGTGAAACCGCTTCACACCAATGCTACAGCTGTAATGTGAATGCACACTTAACGGGTACAGTAGCATAGTAGTTATGTCACTGGGCTAGTAATCCAGAGGCCTGGAATAGATGATCCAGAGACGTGAGTTCAAATCCACCACGGCAGCTGTGGAATTTAAATTCAGTTATTTAAATAAATCTGGGATTAAAAACGCTAGTATCAGTAATGGTGACCATGAAATTATCAGATTGTCTGGTTCACTAATGTCCTTTAGGGAAGGAAATCTGCCGTCCTTACCTGGTCTGGCCTATATGTGACTCCAGACCCACAGCAATGTGGTTGACTCTTAACTGCCCTCTGAAATGGCCTAGCAAACCACTCAGTTGTACCAAACCGCTACGACAAATACTAATAAGAATAAAACCGGACGGACCACCCAGCATCGACCTAGGCACCGGCTTTGGACATGACAACAGCACACCCAGAACAGTCGACCCTACTAAGTCCTCCTCCCTAGCATCTGGGGACTTGTGCCAAAATTGGGAGAGCTGTACCACAGACTAGTCAAGCAACAGCCTGACACAGTCATACTCACCGAATCAAACATTTCAGCCTATGTCCCAGACACCTTCAACACCATCACTGCCCACTGGCAGGACAGACCCACCAGGGGTGGTGGCACAGTGGTATACAGTCGGGAAGGAGTGGCCCTGGGAGTCCTCAACATTGACTCCAGGCCCCATGAAGTCTCATGGCTTCAGGTCAAGCCTGGGCAAGGAAACCTCCTGCTGATTACCACCTACCGCCCTCCCTCAGCTGATCAATCAGTACTCCTCCATGTTGAACACCACTTGGAAGAAGCACTGAGGGTAGCAAGGGCACAGAATGTACTCTGGGTGGGGGACTTCAATGTCTATCACCAAGAGTGGCTCAGTAGCAGCACTACTGACCGAGCTGGCCGAGTCCTGAAGGACATAACTGCCAGTCTGGGCCTGCGACAGGTGGTGAAAGAACCAACAAGAGGGGAAAACCAACTTGGCCTCGTCCTCGCCAATCTACCTGTCGCAGATGCATCTGTCCATGACAGTATTGGTAGCAGTGACCACCACACAGACCTTGTGGAGACAAAATCCCATCTTCACACTGAGGACACCCTCCATTGTGTTGTGTGGCACTACCACCGTGCTAAATGGGATAGATTCAGAACAGATCTAGCAGCTCAAAACTGGGCATCCATGAGGCGCTGTGGGCCATCAGCAGCAGCAGAATTGTATTCCACCACAATCTGTAACCTCATGGTCCGGCATATCCCTCACTCTACCATTACCATCAAGTCAGGGGACCAACCCTGGTTCAATGAGGAGTGTAGAAGAGCATGCCAGAAGCAGCACCAGGTGTACCTAAAAATGAGGTGCCAACCTGGGGAAGCTGCAAATAGGACTACATGCATGTGAAACAGCGGAAGCAGCATGCTATAGACAGGGCTAAGCGATCCCACAATCAACGGATCAGATCAAAGCTCCGCAGTCCTGCCACATCCAGTCGTGAATGGTGGTGGACAATTAAACAACTAACGGGAGGAGGAGGCTCCATGAATATCCCCATCCTCAATAAGACGGAGCCCAGCATGCGAGTGCAAGAGACAAGGCTGAAGCATTTGTAACCATCTTCAGCCAGAATTGCCGAGTGGATGATCCATCTCGGCCTCCTCCTGAGGTCCCCACCATCACAGAAGCCAGTATTCAGCCAATTCGATTCACTTCACGTAATATCAAGAAACGGCTGAGTGCACTGGATACAGCAAAGGCTATGGGCCCCGACAACATCCCAGCTATCGTGCTGAAGACCTGTGCTCCAGAACTAGCCGCGCCTTTGGCCAAGCTGTTCCAGTACAGCTACAACACTGGCATCTATCCGACAATGTGGAAAACTGCCCAGGTATGTCCTGTCCACAAAAAGCAGGACAAATCCAATCCAGCCAATTGCCGCCCCATCAGTCTACTCTCAATCAGCAGCAAAGTGATGGAAGGTGTCGTCGACAGTGCTATCAAGCGGCACTTACTCACCAATAACCTGCTCACCAATGCTCAGTTTGGGTTCCACCAGGACCACTCGGCTCCAGACCTCATTAAAGCCTTGGTCCAAACATGGACAAAAGAGCTGAATTCCAGAGGTGAGGTAAGAATGACGGCCCTTGACATCAAGGCAGCATTTGACCGAGTGTGGCATCAAGGAGCCCGAGTAAAATTGAAGTCAATGGAAATCGGGGGGAAAACTCTCTACTGGCTGGAGTTGTATCTGGCACAAAGGAAGATGGTTGTGGTTGTTGGATGTTGGGGTAAAAGAGAAGTCTTCCCTCCTCTCAAGCAGACCCCCTGAGATAAGGGGTCGACGCTTGACTTTTAGCAACCACGAATTCACCAGACGGACACCTTGGATAAGTTTCACGATCTTTATTCAAGCATATGCAGGGGGAAAATCTCAGTCTCATCCCAGAGAAAGGATTCTTCCACCGAGTATCAAATACATACAGCAATTATACCCTAACTTGAGGCGTGCACCCCTTCTACGATTATTGATTGGTCTACAGAATAGGCGAAGGGCTGTGTCCATTCGTTGCCCCTTATCAGGGAGGTTGCTGAATGGTTCACAGAAACCCATCTTTACAGCATTCGCGGGCTAAATTATCTGTTCCTTCTCTGGACAGGAGTGCTTACCTCATCCCATCTGTATGTCCTGCCTTATCTTAAGCAAGGACAAAAGACCAGCTCGTTAGCCTACAGTTCCTGTCTTATCTAGGTCATACATTCCTATAACAAGGATCGGAGACAAACTTATCAGCCTTCTAGTTTCCACTAATTTTAATTCTAAGAAGTTATAGTTTCTTCTAACTTTAATTCTAGGAAGTCTTTTTTGTCCCCTTACAATCTCCCTTTATGGCCCTTGGCTATATGCCTAAGCCAGGCCATTTCCCTATTACTTTCTCGTGGGTGAGCCCCAGGTTTGTCCCTCCGCTTGGGTAGCTACTTCCCAAACTGCAGGATCTGCCTGTTGGCTTTCCCATCGAGGTTAGATAAGATAAGTCCTTTCTGCCGGACTTTTTATATTTGCCTTATCCAGTTTTTTACTTATCGCTCTCGCTATGGCTTGTCTCTTATTCCTGCTACATTTTTGACAGGATAACAACAACAAGATCACCAATACAACGCCTTGTACGACAACCAATACATGTGATATTATCCTTATCCAGGGGTGTATTTACACATTGAGTCCAGCATTCCAAAACTTAGTATACCAAGGCCGACTAGCCAACATTTCTTCAGTGTCCTTTTGTAGCTTGTCTATTTCTTCCATCAAAATAACATACTTTTGTCTCTGCTTCTGAATGTCATGCTCCAGTTGGGTCTGTTCTTCGTTCAGTTCGGGTATCGGTTTTCCTTGTGGCCTTACTGCCTTTGTATACCCTTCTCGGATAGTGTCCATCACTGTCCCATTCATGGTTTCTTCTTTTAGTTCGGGATATATGATAATACCCGTTTATATGTGTCTCTTCTTGTGGGGTAAAGCAGAAGTCAGTATCCGTGATGACACAGGAGGTGATCCCTCCCTTATTCGTAACTGTCATATTGGGTGCCTTGGTGCTCACACACCATTCTCCATTCCCTCGCAGGGCAGCGGTTGTTTCGGAATCCCGTGTCATTGGCGTGATACTCAATGTGCACCCTTCCGTTCGGCCATAACCACAGTCATCCTTGATCATTCTTGGTGGATCTCGACATAAAACAACTTGGTTATTTCTATAACAATCATCTATGTTAATACTCCTCGTACTGTTGTTCTCTTTAATCACATGTCTGGACAAGTCATGGTAGCGCAAGCGAGTTTGATTCCTTATCTCCCCTATATTGTTTGTTTGGTATAAGGGATCTCCTTTTGTTACATCATACTGCGGTATTGATAGTACAAATCCTATTATATTTAAATGTCCGGTTATGCATCTAGCTTTTGGTATCCAAGCATGCCTATTCCTCCGTACCTCACACGTATGAGTCATGTTTTTATCTAAGGTCCAATTGGTAAATACATCATTCGGTATCCAATCCGGCACTTCTCCATTTTGGAGTTGCTCTAGGTTATGTTGTACTTCACTGGGTATCCATGCTCCGTACCCTGTGCAAACTATTTCCGACTGTAGTTGCCGGCTCACGTCTTCCCCTGCTTTGTTTATCAAATTTATAGTTCTGGCGTGGTCCTGCAACGTGTGGGCCACAAGTAGCAATTCTCCCTCCGCGCCATCACCTAGCTGTGCCTGCCGTCTTTGATTATCCCCTTCCCTACCCAACAATTCTTGTAAGATTCGGATTAGGGCATCAACCCGATCATCTATGGTATGCAGGTCTGTAGTGTTCACCGTCGCAACCCCTGCCGCGTATCCCACGCCTGCCGTTTCTAGTATCCCTCTTTTCTCCCGGTCCCCTTTTCTACCTGTCCTCCTTTTCTACCCATCCTCCTTTTCACATTGAATGTCATGGTTCTTGATTCAGGGCCTTCAAGAGCTCGTAGGGTCAAGTTATTGTATAGGCTTATTGTTTCCTTTCCACAAAAGCTGGGAATGGTTATATCCGTTAGGTTTAGGAACACCGTAATTATTCGTTGGCGTACCCCAAAGTGTATTTTATCCTTGGTTTTCTTTATTACCAATCCCCTTTTTGCTCCTGATCAGAGCTAACGTCGCTCGAGTTTCTGTAATACAGGCCTTGTTGGATCTTTTGGCCGGCCTGCACAGCTTCTCCCGTGGCTCCCCCTATAAGGGATAAGATCCTGTAAAACATAATGGGGGGAAAATTCAGTTGGTTGCGCCTCCCGTTAGCGCCTTAAGAGGGCGCTAATGGGGCGCAAATCATCTAGCGCCCAGGCATGGCGATGTTTGCGGCGCTCGCGAAATTAACTAGACACTTTGCGGCGGCGCTAAACACTACCGCCACGATCTCCTGCGCCGGCAGATCGTGACGTCAGTCGAGTGCGCAACGCCCCGGTATCGCCCCGGAGCGGATATTGAGTGGCGCCCCCTGCCTTACCGCCTGACGCTAGCAACGACATGTTGAGGGGAGCGTTTTGCAGTCATGAAGGGACTGGGGGAGCGCTATTTAAAGGCGACCGCTTCCTGCCTTTTATTGTTGGTGCCATTTTTGAACCACGCATTCTGAGAGAGAGGGAGAGAGTCTTCTGGAGAGATTCAACGCTGTGTGAAGGAGTTTTGGGTACTGAGCAGCACTTTGCAGGTTCATTTTGATTTGCCATTCCTTGTATCGATTTAGAAGAGACTATGGGGGCTGCACTCTGACCTCTTTCCCTGGTACTCTCCATTGTTCTTTCCAGCAGATTTGATGTGCAGGTCTCTCCAGGCCGAGATTCAAGGCTGCAATGAGCAGGATGTGGATGGAAAGCAAGATCAACCATCCCCTTTAAGAACTGGCCCGTGCCATTGTGTGTGTGTTCCGTTGCTGACTGACATCACATGAGCTTTGCCAGCGCTCTGAGGTAGCGCCTCGCTCCTCAGCCTTTGCGCCTTAAGACAGGTGTGAAGCGCCTGATTTAGCGCTCCAATCACCTCCAGGGGCGATAAAAGTCAAGTTTGCAGTCGGTGGCGATAATTAGCGCCAGGCGCTAATCTTTGCGCCCGGCCGATAATTGCGCCCCAAATGGGGCGATACTGAATTTCTTCCCCAATATTTCCCGGTCGTCACCGGTTAGTTAGAGTCCATGCCTTTTCAACTGGGTCCAGTGTTTCCATTTGCCGGCGCCCCTTATATCTACGCATGCGCACGTGTCACTTACCATTATTACCTGATGGGGGCCGGTCCATTTTGGCGAGAACCCGGGTTTCTCTGGGTTGTTTATCTTTACCATTACATGACTGCCTACCTGGGGTATTTGGACTTTCTGTTCCTTGGTAGCGTTCTCTAAGTCTTTAATTACTTGCTGGTCTCTAGCCTGTGCTTTCAGGTTGTGTAATTGCTTACAGAGTTCCATCACAAACCTCCGTATTCTGTCTTTATATGGTCCTACATCCTCACTTCCTGTGACCAGTACCTCGGGCAGTCTCATTGCTCTCCCTGTCATTAACTCAAAGGGCATCAGTCCTGCAGTCCGGCTAGGGGTTGCCCTTAATTTCATCAGGACTCTGGGTAACATGTCCACCCATCCCTGTCCCGCGGGGTGGCTTCTTCCTGTACCTTAAGCATGTTCACCTCTTCGGGCCCAATTGCACACGCACCGACTTGGGCTTCATTGGTCAGATTCCCTTTCTCAGCTGCCCGCTTGGCTGCCTCATCTGCCCATGCATTGCCCTGTTGGTGTCGGTCAGTAATCTTCATGTGTGCTTTAATTTTTATTATTGCGCACTCTTGGGGTAGGAGGGAGGCTCCCACTAATTCCTTGATTATATTCTCGTGTCTTATGGGTCCTCCTCCTGATGTCATGTATCCTCGCCTACTCCAGGCTACCATGTAATCATGCACCACCCCAAAGGCATATTGACTATCTGTATATATGTTTATATATCTGTGTATATATATATATATATATCTGTGTATATCGGCTAACCTCAGGGCTTCGGTGAGAGCCACCGATTCTGCTACCTGAGCCGATAGGCTTCCTTCTAGCCGACCTTCCCTTTTAACCTGTCCATTGCCTTCTACCACTGCCCATCCTGTTCGTGGTGTCCCGTCTATATATCGCCGGGACCCATCTACATATAGATCCATTTCCGCTTCCTCGAGCGGGGCTTCACTAACATGACTATTTTCCCCTTCACTTCCTGTCGGGTTACACTGATGTTCCTCTCCTTCCGTTATAATCCACCCTGCGGGATTGTTACCGTTGTCTTTAACTATTGTTACTGTGCCATTGCGGGGTATGAGCATCGCCTCCCATGTGGCCCTACGCGCATCTGATACAGTTCTTAGCCTTCCTGTGTTAAGCAACTCTACTAGGGTATGCTGGGTATGTAGAATAATTTGTCCTGACATCACTATTGGTTCACTAACTCTGATGGCCCATGCAGCGCAGTCGAGGGCAGCAACGCATCTGGACAATCCTGCAGCTACAGGCTGCTGCTTAGTGGAGTGGTACGCTACCGGCCTTTGTCTATCCCCATGCACCTGGGTTACTACCGCATTGTAATGATCCTCACTGTGGTAGTTATAGATGTGGAATGGCCTATTCTGGTCTGGTAATCCCAGGGCAGGAGCACTTACGAGGGCTTGTTTAACTTTACAAACGTTGTTTCTTGGTCGGGGCCCCAGTCCACCGGCTCCTGGGATGGTTTCCCCCCTTTGATCAAATCCTGTATAGGCTGGGCCATTTCTGCATATTCTGGGATAAAGTTCCGGCAATAATTAAATAGCCCTAGTACCTGCCTGACCCCTTTCACAGTTCCTGGCCTTGGCATCGTTCTAATAGCCTCCTTTCTGTCTTCGGGCATTTGTCTCTTCCCTTGTGTTATTATGTATCCTAGGTAGGTTACTTCGTCCTTCCTTACCTGTACCTTTCTAGGGTTTACCCTTAGTCCCGCATTCTGTAGGACTCCCAGTACCGTAGTCAATTAAATATTGTAGAGGGACCTGCCACTATTGGATGTTCTCGCGGAGTTATCTTATTCAATGCGGTCTACACAAATTTACACCAACCAGAATTTCACCGTGGCCACAATGAAAGTCTGGTTTTAATAGGTTAGTTAACCTCATAACTCCAATTTAATCCAGATCAATTTTTTTTTAAACTAACCAGTATCACTTGGAAAAGAAAGAAGGAAGCCACATTAACAAAGAAACAATCACCCATGCCTTGTAAACATTCAAATTAATTTTCTTCCAGGCACATTGGCAACTGTAACTTCAAGGCTGTAGCTTATCTTTTGTAAAACAATTAACAAACTTAAAACAACACACGCTTGTCCATCATTCAAGACAAGTCTTCAAAGGGTTAAACAGCTTTTAGCTCTCTGTACAAAAGAGTGGGTGGAGCTAAAACAAACACAACAGACACTTTCTTTCAAAGACAGAAAACTTCCGCACTTCTAACACACACTTTCACACAAACTGAGATTCCAGCATTCCTTTTAAGATTCCTTTCACTCAGCAAATCCTGGATTTTACTTGTTTTGGACAGAAATTGATAGCATCTGTGTCGATAAAACTTTAATTTTTTCCTTATTCCCTTTCTTAAATTACTGGTACTCGGGTACAATTTTGGCACCCGTTTTTGGTCCAAATTCGAGTCCGTCTACTCAACTCATAATATGCCCGAGCCACTAAAATGATGAGCTTTTCTTCCTTTAATTTTGTATCCTTAGCCCACCATTCTCTTTGGGTCGTTAGGTTGCCAATCGTTTTTAACCATTTTGTCAATCAATCTTTTATTTTTGTCCGCTAAATAGCGTGTCAGAGACCCCACCGGTCCCCACTCAAGTTTTTCACTTCCCATGATTAATTGTTGTCAGCGGTACGTCCCTTACTTTACTCTCGCAGAGTGAGACGGTACTTGCAACTGGAGTTGTCAGAGGTACCTCTCTTACTTACACTCGCAGAGTGAGACCGTACTTGCAACAATTTTGTTCTGGCGATTTGTTGTCAGAGGTATGCTTAAACTTTCTGCACTACTTGCAATAATTTTGTTTGGGGTTAATTGTTGCCAGAGGTATGCTTAAACTTTCTGCACTACTTGCAACTCGCCTATTTTATTGCTGGGGTCATTACATTGCCCCTAGGTTACTCTTGTACTCCTTCTTGTCTGCGCCGGCTGTATACGACCAATACCGGTTCGCTGGTATTGCCTCATTCGCCGCGCTTCAGGACCTACTCATAACCCGTATCGTGCTTATTCCTCGGTTTCCGTCAGTTCGTGGTTTGCTATACTTAGTTCTTTTATACAGATTATCTCCCCTTCCGTCCACAATGTATCAGCTCTAACTTGTAGGTGGTATTTAAAAGATACTCACCCCAACAGCTGCCACATTGTTCGGGTCAGAGAGTCTGCATCCTGCCGACTACGCCAATTGTTGGGGTAAAAGAGAAGTCTTCCCTCCTCTCAAGCGGACCCCCTCAGATAAGGGGTCGACGCTTGCCCTAAAGCAACCACAAATTCACCAGACGGACACCTTGGATAAGTTTCACGATCTTTATTCAAGCACATGCAGGGGGAAAATCTCAGTCTCATCCCAGAGAAAGGATTCTTCCACCGAGTATCAAATACGTACAGCAATTATACCCTAACTTGAGGCGTGCACCCCTTCTACGATCATTGATTGGTCTACAGAATAGGCGAAGGGCTGTGTCCATTCGTTGCCCCTTATCAGGGAGGTTGCTGAATGGTTCACAGAAACCCATCTTTACAGCATTCACGGGCTAAATTATCTGTTCCTTTTCTGGACAGGAGTGCTTACCTCATCCCATCTGTATGTCCTGCCTTATCTTAAGCAAGGACAAAAGACCAGCTCGTTAGCCTACAGTTCCTGTCTTATCTAGGTCATACATTCCTATAACAAGGATCGGAGACAAACTTATCAGCCTTCTAGTTTCCACTAATTTTAATTCTAAGAAGTTATAGTTTCTTCTAACTTTAATTCTAGGAATTCTTTTTTGTCCCTTACATTGGAGGTCAATCATCTTGGCCCTAGGACATCACTGCAGAAGTTCCTCAGGGCAGTGTCCTAGACCCAACTATCTTCAGCTGCTTCATCAACGACCTTCGTTTCATCATAAGGTCAAAAGTGGGGATGTTCGCTGATGATTGCACAGTGTTCAGTTCCATTTGCAACTCCTCAGATAATAAAGCAGTCCATGCCCGCATGCAGCAAGACCTGGACGACATTCAGGCTTGGGCTTATAAGTGGCAAGTACCATTCGTGCCACACAAGTGCCAGGCAATGACTATCTCCAACAAGAGAGAGTCTAACCACCGCCCCTTGCCATTCAATGGCATTACCATCGCCGAATCCCCCACCATCAACATCTTGGGGAGTCACCATTGACCAGAAACTTAACTGGACCAGCCACATAAATACTGTGGCTACAAGAGCAGGTCAGAGGCTGGGTATTCTGCGGCGAGTGTCTCACCTCCTGACTCCCCAAAGCCTTTCCACCATCTACAAGGCACAAGTCAGGAGTGTGATGGAATACTCTCCACTTGCCTGGATGAGTTCAGCTCCAACAACACTCAAGAAGCTCGACACCATCCAGGACAAAGCAGCCCGCTTGATTGGCACCCCATCCACCACTTTAAACATTCACTCCCTCCACCACCGGCGTACCGTGGCTACAGTGTGTACCATCTACAAGATGCACTGCAGCAACTCACCAAGGCTGCTTCGACAGCACCTCCCAAACCCGTGACCTCTTCCACCTAGGACAAGGGCAGCAGGCGCATGAGAACACCATCACCTGCAAGTTCCCCTTCAAGTTGCACACCATCCTGACTTGGAAGTATATCATCGTTCATTCATCTTCACTGGGTCAAAATCCTGGAACTCCCATCCTAACAGCACTTTGGGAGTACCTTCACACGGACTGCAGTGGTTCAAGAAAGCTGCCCACCACCACCTCACAGGCAACTAGGGATAGGCAATAAATACTGGCCTTACCAATGACACCCACATCTCAGGAATAAATTTAAAAAAGTCAGAGATTTTTTATAACAATCTAATTTTAGTGATTAAACCAATCCAATGCAAGTATTCCCTTCTTAAATAAGGAGACCAAAACGGTACACAGTACTCCAGGCGTGGTCTCACCAATGCCCTGTACACTTGTAGCAAGACTTCCCTACTTTTATACTCCATCCCCCTTGCAATAAAGGCCAACATTCCATTTGCCTTCCTAATTACTTGCTGTACCTGCATGCTATCTTTTTGTGTTTCATGCACAAGGACCCCCAGATTCCTCTGTACCGCAGCATTTTGTATTCTCCCTCCATTTAAATAATAATTTGCTTTTTTATTTTTCCTACCAAAGTGGATAACCTCACATTTTCCCACATTATACTCCATCTGCCAAATTCTTGCCCCCTCACTTAACTTATCTATATCCCTTTGCAGATTCTTTGTGTCCTCTTCACAACTTGCTTTCCCACCTATCTTTGTATCATCAGCAAATTTGGCTACATCCTTCATCCAAGTCATTAATATAGATTGTAAACAGCTGAGGCCCCAGCACTGATCCCTGTGGCACCCCACAATTACAGTTTGCCAACCTGAAAATTATCCATTTATCCCGACTCTCTGTTTCCTGTTAGTTAGCCAATCCTCTATCCATGCTAATATATTACCCCCAACCCCATGAGCTCTTATCTTGTGCAGTAACCTTTTATGTGGCACCTTATCAAATGCCTTCTGAAAATCCAAATACACTACAGCCACTCCAGCAAATTTGTCAAACACGATTTCCCTTTCATAAAACTATGCTGACTGCTTGACTATTATTATTTTCTAAATGTCCTGCTACTACTTCCTTAATAATCGACTCCAGAATTTTCCCAATGACAGATGTTAGGTTCACTGGTCTATAGTTTCCTGCTTTCTGTCTCCCTCCTTTCTTGAATAGGAGTGTTACATTTGCAGTTTTCCAATCCGCTGGGACCTCTCCAGATTCCAAGGAATTTTGGTAGATTACAACCAATGCATCCACTATCTCCGCAGCCACTTCTTTTAAGACCCTAGGATGCAGGCCATCAGGTCCAGGGGACTTGTCCACCTTTAGTCACATTAGTTTGTTCCCCCCTCTCTATAGCCCCTTGATTATCTATTAATACTGGGATGCTTTGAATGTCTTCTACCATGAAGACCGATACAAAATATTTGTTCAAATTCTCTGCCATTTCCCTGTTTCCTATTATTAATTCCCCAGTCTCATCCTCTAAGGGACCAACATTTACTTTAGTTACTCTCTTCCTTTTTATATACCTGTAGAAGCTCTTACTGTCTGTTTTTATATTTCTTGCTAGTTTACTCTCATAATCTATCTTCTCTCTCTTCATTATTTTTTTAGTCGTCCTTTGCTGGTTTCTAAAAATTTCTCAATCGTCTGGCCTCCCACCAGTCTTGGCAACATTGTATGCCTTTGTTTTCAATTTGATACCATCCTTAACTTCCTTAGTTCGCCACGGATGGTTCATTCTTCTCTTAGAGTCTTTCTTTCTCACTGGAATGTATTTTGTATATAAATCTTAGAACATTACAAAAGTCAGTGCTTAAAAGGTAACTTGAATGTGATGAAATAGTAAGCTGATTAAGTGCAATAGTTTGTGTATTGCTGTAACAGTGTGCAGCAAAGTAATTAGTATAAATTATTAATAATGGTATAGTCACTATAAAAATAATTAAAAAGATGGTGGAAATTAAATCTGGTTGAAGTTAAAATCTAATGCAAACATGTTTGTTCTTTGGATCTGTTATTACCAGTTAAATGTCACAAATTTGTGTAATGAACATTTGTACATAATAAAATAAATGTGCTTTATTGTTTTAGTTAAACTTCCAAAAGGCGTTTGATAAAGTGCCACATAATAGGCTTGCCAGCAAAGTTGAAGCCCATGGAATAATAGGGACAGTGGCAGCATGGATACGAAATTGGCTAAGTGACAGGAAACAGAGCATAGTGGTGAACGGTTGTTTTTCAGACTTGAGGAAGTTATACAGTAGTGTTCCCCAGGGGTCGGTACCAGGACCACTGCTTTTCTTGATATATATTAATGACTTGGACTTGGGTGTACAGGACACAATTTCAAAATTTGCAGATGACACAAAACTTGGAAGTATAGTGAACAGTGAGGAGGATAGTGATAGACTTCAAGAGGACATAGACAGGCTGGTGGAATGGGCGGACACGTGGCAGATAAAATTTAACACAGAAAAGTGTGGAGTGAAACATTTTGGTAGGAAGAATGAGGAGAGGCAATATAAACTAAAGGGTACAATCCTAAAGGGGGTGCAGGAACAGAGAGACCTGGGGGTATATGAGCACAAATTGTTTGAGGTGGCAGGGCAGGTTGAGAAAGCAGTTTAAAAAGCATACGGGATCCTGGGCTTTATAAATAGAGGCATAGGGCTGGATTTCAATGACCCGTGGAGTCGGGTTTGGAGGCGTGTGGGGGGTTAAAGTTGCAGATTCGGGCATCCCGACCCCATCCCGACTCCACGCAATTTTGACAAAATCGGTCGCGGGGTTCCCGACTCCGTCCCGCCTCCAAGAGGTGGGAGAGGCTATTAAAGCCCTTAACAAGCCCTAAATTGGCTCTGTAATGCCATTTTGAAACGTTTTAGCTAGTTTAACCCTTTTCCGACGTGAAGTACGCCTGATGTGAAACACGCCAGTGAAACCTGGCGGGGGCACAAGTGGATAGCTGACTATCAGCTGCAGGTCCACTATTACAACGGAGATGTGATGAAGATAGTAGTAGTATTGTGATGAAGGTAGTAGTAGTATTAGGTCTGAAAGTCGCCTCTGATGCTGCTGCATTGAATGTCTTCAGAGACTGCCTGGGAGGACTTGGTTGCAAAAAAAAATCTCTCTTTCTCTCTCTCTCTCTCTTTCTCGCTCTCTCTCTCTCTGAGATGCTGCTCATTTTGCATCCAGGTCCTCTCACAGCAAAGGCCAGGCAATCTCTGAGACCAGGCAGTCTCTGACCTGCAATGATGACATCATCAGAGGCGACTTTCAGACTGAAACCACTAATTGGTTCATGGGTTCCCACATGCTGGAACTCAATTGCCCAATTAAGTGAAAATTGCATCAATCTCCCACATACAATTGCAGGCGGGTGGATAACACGAAATGCGGATGACACGACCCCAACCCACCCCAGTATCAAAATCCAGCCCATAGAGTACAAAAGCAAGGAAGTTATGATGAACCTGTAAATAACACTGGTTTGGCCTCAACTGAAGTATTGTTTCCAATTCTTGGCACCGCACTTTAGGAAGGATGTGAAGGACTTGGAAAAGGTGCAGAAAATATTTACAAGAATGGTTCCAGGGATGAGGGATTCAGTTATGTGGATAGATTGGAGAAGCTGGAGTTATTCTCCTTAGAGCAGAGAAGGTGGAGAGGAGATCTGATAGAGGTGTTCAAAATCATGAGGGGTCTAGACAGAGTAGATAGAGAGAAACTGTTCCCATTGGCGGAAGGGTCGAAAACCAAAGGATACCAATTTAAGGTGATTGGCAGAAAAACCAAAGGCGACATAAGGAAAAACTTTTTTACGCAGCGAGTGGTTAGGATCTGGAATACACTGCCTGAAAGGATGGTTATCCCCAGCAAGTTAGCAAAAGTTTGGTCCCTCCCGAGAAGGAGTCTAAAGGCCAGATAGCTGGGCAAATGGTCCAAAAGCGTGCAGCATCCTACTGAGCACGCTAGGTTAGGTTCATCCATAAATAAACAAGTTAGATAACTGCAGGTCAGACCCCAATCTCTTCTCAAATTAGAATAAGTGCTCTGATCAATGCAGACACTATTATTCACAAACCCAAGGGTCACATTAGACTGCAACATGCAAAGGTTGGCAAACTCCCGTTCATATTAGAGGAAGCTTTATGCTAAAATTCAAAAGATTCAGACAGGAGAACAGCAAAAGCTACCAATGCTACATCCTGCATTGACATGTAGTCACTGTGATCCTCAATGCTGGCAGAACCTTTAGTTTCCCCTGTATGATGGCTGCAATTTTAGAAACAAAAGATAATTTAAAAGAACATTAGTTTTGCACTAAACAGATTCTACTTTACCAGGAATATAAAGTGATGAAGAAGAGAGCATAGAATGGTGCAATTTGCAAATAGCCACAGGTTCTGATCCTTCTTTTTATGGGTCTAATACAGTATGTACACAAACATTTTCTGATTTAATATTACCATTTGACTACTTTAAATCTGTTCTTCCACATTGTGGTACTGTAATCTCGTCTTTGTAAAATCTCCAGAAATGGTAACATGGAGGTTTTTAATATAATACCCATAGGCTTTGTCACTTTGTATGATCAACTGAATTTTGTTTTGCAGTGTCAGACAGAAAAAGGACAGTCATCTTCATAGACAACGGGTCGGAGGAGCCAATTTGGTCAAATGCAAGCCTTGTGCAGTGGTACACCCCAGTTCTGTCTGCGGTTCTGATGGCCACACTTACTCCTCTAAGGTAAAGCACTTTTGAATACTGCAGCGGTCAGGACACTGTTAATTAAATGGTTTACTTCTTCATACTTGCATTTTGGATGCAATAAGTTTAAAACATAGTATACAGAAGGTTCCTGTAATATATTACTTGTTTGAGAGGGTGAAAAATCATTTCTGTTAAAAAAATAAAAACCATAAACCTCCTTAAAAAAACTTCTCATAGAGTCATAGATTTATACAGCACAGAAAGAGGCCCATCGTGTCCGCGCCGGCCATCAAGCCCTATCTATTCTAATCCCATTTTCCAGCACTTGGTCCATAGCCTTGTATGCTATGGCGTTTCAAGTGCTCATCTAAATGCTTCTTGAATGTTGTGAAGGTTCCTGCCTCTACCATCCTTTCAGGCAGTGAGTTCCAGATTCCAACCACCCTCTGGGTGAAAAAGTTTTTCCTCAAATCCCCTCTAAACTTCCTGCCCCTTACATTGAAACTATGCCCCCTGGTTATTGACCACTCTACTAAGGGGAAAAGTTCCTTTCTATCTACCCTATCTATGCCCCTCATAATTTTGTACACCTCAATCAGGTCCCCCCTCAGCCTTCTCTGCTCTAAGGAAAACAACCCCAGCCTGTCTAGTCTCTCTTCATAGCTGAAGCGTTGCAGCCCAGGTAACATCCTGGTGAATCTCCTCTGCACCCTCTCCAATGCAATCACATCCTTCCTATAGTGTGGTGACCAGAACTGCACACAGTATTCCAGCTGTGGCCTAACCAACGTTTTGTACAGCTCCATCATAACCTCCCTGCTCTTATATTCTATGCCTCAGCTAATGAAGGCAAGTATCCCATATGCCTTTTTAACCACCTTATCTACCTGTCCTGCTGCCTTCAGGGATCTATGTACATGCACACCAAGGTCCCTCTGATCCTCTGTCCTTCCTAGGGTCCTACCATTCATTGTGTATTCCCTTGCCTTGTTAGTCCTCCCAAAATGCATCACCTCACACTTTTCAGGGTTAAATTCCATTTGCTACTGTTCTGCCCATCTAACCAACCCATCTATATCGTCCTGTAGCCTGAGGCTTCCCTCCTCGCTATTTACCACCCCACCAATTTTCGTGTCATCTGCAAACTTACTGATCATACCTCCTACATTCATATCTAAATCATTAATGTACACTACAAACAGCAAAGGACCCAGCACCGATCCCTGCGGTACACCACTGGACACAGGCTTCCAGTCACAAAAACAACCTTCGACCATCACCCTCTGCCTCCTGCCACTAAGCCAATTTTGGATCCAAGTTGCCCTGGATCCCATGGGCTCTTACCTTCTTGACCAGTCTCCCATACGGGACTTTGTCAAAAGCCTTACTGAAGTCCCTGTAGACCACATCAACTGCACTACTCTCATACACACACCTAGTCACCCCCTCGAAAAATTCAATCAAATTGGTCAGACATGATCTCCCCCTGACAAAGCCATGCTGACTATCCTTGCTTAATCCTTGCCTCTCCAAGTGGAGACTAATTCTGTCCCTCAGAATTTTTTCCAATAATTTCCCTACCACTGATGTTAGGCTCACTGGCCTGTAATTCCCTGGTTTATCCCTACTACCCTTCTTGAATAATGGTACTATGTTAGCTGTTCTCCAGTCCTCTGGCACCTCCCCTGTGGCCAGAAAGGTTCTGAAAATTTGTGTCAGAGCTGTCGAAGTTTCGACTTCCGATTAAGACTCTTGTAAACAATATCGTCAAAGAAGGCTTTTTATTATATTTTACTTGCAAGGAGACTGCAACCATAGCCCAATTAGCTATGATGACAGACTGCCGAATCACAGAAAATGGCGTATTCTTATACACTATAATATCACATGACATGTTGTTTAAGGTAAGCTAAGTTAACAATTAAAAAAACACATAAGAAATGCCTTACGGTGAGACTAACTAATCCCTATAAAATGGAGTCTATCTGTCTGTTCTTTTTCTTCCCAAGGCTAAGGCCCTGTTTGTTTACTTTACTAGCCCTTGGTTATCTCAATTTAAGCCTGTTTTCTTTTGTGCAGGCAGACTTTTGCTGACAGCATAGTCTAAAACTTTAAAGTTATTTTCACGAAAAGAACATAACAATGGATTTTTTCCTTTTCCACACAAGTCAGAGTCGGGCATTTTGTATCAGTTTAAATTCAAGGAAGCCATTTTGTCCGAGACAAAAACTGCACTTCCACAGAGCCCCTGCTATCTCTTCCCTTGCCTCACACAGCAGCCTGGGATACATCTCGTCTGGGCCTGGGGATTTATCCACTTTTAAGCCCGCTAAAACCATTAGTACCTCCTCCCTCTCAATACTAATTTGTTCAAGTATATCACAATGCCCCTGCCTGACTTCTATGCCTACATCGTCCTTCTCCATAGTGAACACAGCTGCAAAATATTCATTTAAAACCTCACCTACATCTTCTGGCTCTACACACAGATTGCCACTTTGGTCCCTAATGGGCCCTACTCTTTCCCTTGTTATCCTCTTGCCCTTAATATACTTCTAAAACACCTTGGGATTTTCCTTTATTTTGCCCACCAGTGTTTTCTCATGCCCCCTCTTCGCTCTCCTAATTTATTTTTTAAGTACCCCCCGGCACTTTCTATACTCCTCTAGTTTTTTGTCCTTTGTATCTGCCAAAAGCCTCCCTTTTTTCCTAATCCATTCTCGTATATCCCTTGACATCCAGGGTTCCCTGGGCTTGTTGGTCCCACCCTTGACCTTTACGGGAACATGTTGCTGTTGTACTCTCTCTATTTCCTTTCTGAAAGACTCCCACTGCTCTGATGTGGATTTTCCTACAAGTAGCTGATCCTAGTCCACTTTGGCCAGATCCTGCCTTATCATATTAAAATTGGCCTTCCCCCAATTTAGAACCTTTATTTCCGGTCCATCTTTGTCCTTTATCATGACGACCTTAAATCTCACCGAATTATGGTCACTGTCACCAAAATGCTCTCCTACTAACACTTCTACCACTTGCCCGGCTACATTCCCTAGAATTAGGTCCAGTACCGCCCCTCTCTTGTAGGGCTTTCTACATGCTGGCTCAAAAAGCTCTCCTGGATGCACTTTAAGAATTCCGCACCTTCTAAGCCTTTCACACTCTGACTATCCCAGTTAATATTGGGGAAGTTGAAATCCCCTACTATTATTACCCTATTATTTCTACACTTCTCTGAGATTTGCCTACATATCTGTTCCTCTATCTCCCCCTGACTGGTGTACAGTTCAGGAGTAAAACCAAAAGATGAACAAAACTACGGATATACAGATGGATAGAATTAAAGAAATCTCAAATTCTACATTACATATGGGAATTTATTAATCTTTCTCCAACAGCAGCCAGTTTGAAAGTAGCAACAACAGTAAGCTCATTTTTTAAGAGAACATCAAAATGCATTAAGGAAGCCAATTTAGGATTATTTCATTCATCTGGTGGGATTTTGTAATGAGCATTTTTTATGTATTGGCAAGGAATTCCATTGAACCAGTAATCTGTAACTTTAATTGTACGGGTCCAGCTTTGCAGATAGTAAAGAGTGTTATTATAGAATATTGGCCTCAAAGAAGGTTATGCAAATAGATTATTCATTTTACATTTGCACAGAAAACAATAATTTATTATGCTATTTTAATGACCTCCCTCAACACCAAGCATCCATTTGGAACTTCAGTTTATAAAATTTCTTAGTTCGTATGATATATTAATATTTTATATGGTGTAGAGTCTGTTGTATTGTATTGCATCAGATTTATTTATTTAAAGCACATAAAATCCTATAGCAACCTACAGAATGTTTGAATAGGATATTTTGTAAATAAAGATCTCCATTTACTTTGCTTTGAAGTACTGTACAATGCATGAACACTTAGCTTCTGCAGTTTAACACACAACATTATTTTCTGGGATGATTAGTTTGGTTTTATTGCTGTGACATTTTGGCAAGCTATCAGTGTTCTGCATGTTATTTCATTATACAGCATAGTTGTTTTCAGTATCTATTGAGAGTGTAAATGTTTATAAGTCATATGTTATTGATAGCTTTGTTTCCAAAATACATCATTTGTTTTCTACCTGATTTTGGCCAAAGGATTTTACTTAAGTTCAGTAGTTTTATTGATAGTGAGTCTTATAAGCTCCATATACTTTATTTTCTGCATAATATTTTATATATTTTAGCATAACAAGGGTATGAATTATTCCCTCTGGGTCTCCATATTTCTTAAATATTTCCAAATCTTTAGCCATTTGTCCACCAAATGTTGATGTCAAGACCCTTTGGCCACTTTGATTTTTTTTAACATGTTTGTTATGTTGTTTACTTGTAAGAATTTTTAGGAACAAAGAACCATGCGAAAAACATTGGCCCAGAAATTGATCTCGCTCTGTTCCCGCGGGGGTAAGCCTTCCCCGCGATCTCTCACCTCGCTTGTGCTTTTTCAGATCCAGCTCGCACGAACTTGATGTTCCAGACATCAGCCGGGCAGTGCTTGCGTATCCCACCGGCGTAGTGAATTCGTGCGAGCTGTGGGATCACGTGACTCAGTTAGAGCCAATGGCAGCACACCATCTTCCATTCATAAGTTTCACATACGTGCTGTGAAATCTATGAATCTTACACCCCCCCAAAATAACAGATAAACCTCAATTAAATTTAAAAAAAAACCATCACATTAATAAAATAAGTATAGTTAAATAAATTAACCATTTTAAATAAAAAATTAAATTTTTGAAAAAATTTAAAATCTTTTAAAAAGTTATAAAAATAAACTTACCTGTCTTTAAAGTCTCTAAAAAAGATATACCTGTAAAAAAAAATTCAAAAAAATACTTAATTCACTACTTACCTTGTTAAAAGTGGGTCTTACTCCTCCTTTTTACATTTCTAAAATCTTCAGTACTTACCTGCGCGTCCAAAGCATGAAGTGCACAGCGTGCGTGCAGCCTGTAGCGCGCACGCGATGCACCGAGGAACCGCCCCCTTTTCAAAAGAGCAATTGCCAGTTTTCAGCGCATGCGCAGGGCATGCAGAAAACCAGCAATTGCAGAGGGAATACGCGAGAGTACGCACTGCGTACTCTCGCGCACCGGGATGAATTTTTGGGCCATTCCTTCTAGCTTTTTCTCAGCATGTAGTCAGTTTGAGTGTGTAATAAACCTACGTTTACTTGCTGACTGCTCCTCTTGGAAAAGATCCATAGTTTTACAATCTGGTATTTAGGTCAATATTGAGGTGGAGCAAAGAAATTCAACATCTTGCCAAGGTATTTCTATCTGAAATCATTTGTATTTCTACCTCACAAGTGATGTACTGTAGCCGCCCGAAGAGTCTCACACCATTTTGTTTTAACATGACCAGTCAGGTCAGGAACTAATTCAGAAGTTATACTTGTACTTCTTACAATTTAGTATACTGTATTCGCTGCTCACGATGCGGTCTCCTCTACCTACATTGGGGAGACCAAACACAGATTGGGTGACCGCTTTGCGGAACACCTCTGTTCAGTCCGCAAGCGTGACCCCGAGCTTCTGGTCTGTGTCACTTTAATTCTCCACTCCACTCCCACTCTGATCTCTCCATCCTCGGCCTCTTACATTGTTCCAACGAAGCTCAACGTAAGCTCGAGGAATCGCACCTCATCTTTCTATTAGGCACTTTATAGCCTTCTGGACTTAACATCGAGTTCAACAATTTCAGACTATAAATTGGCCCCCGTATTTCTTTATATATTTTTGCTCTTGTTTCCTCACATGGTAGCTGTTAATGTTGCTGCCATCATCATTCACACATCATCTTGAGCCATCTTTTGTTTCTTAACTTGTCCCATTACCTCTGCTTTTGCCTTGCACTATCGTCCCTTTTGTCAGTCAATCTCTCCTGCCTTCCATCCTGTCACAGACCTTCCCTTTGTTCTTTCCTCCTCTCCTCCCTGCCCCTGCTTAAAAATCTCTCTTCCCTAACCTTTTCCAGTTTTGACGAAGGGGTCGACTCTGTTTCTCTCTCCTCGATGCTGCCTGACCTGCTGAGTGTTTCCAGCATTTTCTGTTGTTATTTCGGAAGTTATACTCTCACCTTTGTGTTGCTGCACAGCAAAAACCAATTCACAAATGTGGCAGTACGACTGTACCCTGAAACACCAAACCTTTCCTCTTCAGGTGTGTAAAAAGTCATGTAGTGCTATCACGTGTAGGGATTTCCATATTTTGGACTGTTTCTAGCCCACACACGGAAATGGGGAAACATTCTAATTTTTCCTCAAATCTATGGGATTTTCAGAGTGCAGCACCTCTTCAAGTCAAAATTACAAAAGTACCCAACATGGTGGTTAGGCAGACTGAATGACGCAATGTATTTGACGCCTTTCGTCTCTAGCCCAGTCTACACTAATGAAAGACTCTTTTTTGGCTGTAAGGATCCCATATGAAATTAGTTTGGGCAGCCTTGAGGTAGTTCCTATTAATAATTGGTCCGCAGCATAAAACTCCCCCTAATTCAGGGTTAATTTGGCATGAGGTTTGTAATCTCACTCGGAGAGGCCTCAAAGAGAGAGGCTAGTGTGGGAAATGGAAAAATATCAGTGTTGTTCTTTGTTTGGAGCTGAACAAAGTTAAGAGAGCGTTACTCTTTGCCTAGATACGTTGTGCTTCACCTGCGAGTACTTGATGATGACATTAGGTGCTCAAAATAGAAACGTTTTCATTTCTTATCACTAATATTCCTCATTTTACACTCCAAAAATTCAGACCAAGAAGAGTCAGTTTTAAAAAAAAGACTACCCACTGTGAATCAGAAAATTAAAAATTGTCACCATTTTAGAATTATAGGCCTACAAATTCGGCTACTTACTGCCACCCGTTACCGGCAGATTCCAGAAAAAAATGGCGGCCGCCACTCTTCCACCCGCCTCTGGCATGGGATTCGGCAGCCGTCATTTTGGTGAGGGCCATAAGCACAGGCCCCGGACTTGCAAATCTGGAGAGCGTGATGTCAGTCGTCGTGCAACGCAGACTTGATGCCACACTCTGCAAACATGGACCTTTGTGCTGAGTTTAACACCGGATCCTAAGCTCGCTCTGAAAAGCAAGCATGCAGCAGACATACAGAGACACTGTCAGCACTTCTTAAAGGGACACACACGTCTTTCAGGTAAGTTTGCATTTAAGCTTTTGGACTGGATTTTATATATTTTATTGAAGTAATGGCTTGGTGCAATAGATGTTAAAAGTTTTATAAGAGTGCAGGGAGTACTGCTGGACCCTTGCAAGGCCTCAGATAGTAAAGGAAGGCCTCTGAAAGGACAGAAAATGCTGGAAATACTCAGAAGGTCAGGCAATATCTGCAGAGAGAGCAACAGAGTCCACATCTCAGGTCGAGATGCTGCCTGACCTGCTGAGTATTTCCAGCATTTTATGCTTTTCTTTCAGATTTCCAGCATCCGCTCGCAGAGGAAGAGGAAGACGTAGAAGAGGAAGACGCAGAAGGAAGGATGCATCCCAGACAGCCCCTTTCTGGCTGGGATGGAATCATCTGCCTCCAGTACCAGTGATGACAACCCGAATTCCCCTTTCAACATTTGTCCCATACCTTAGCTTCCCTCTGTTACTGACCATCACAGCATCCTCTTGGCCACAATGCTGAAAAAAACCCACCACAACGCAAACTTTCCAATCCAACTTTATACATCTATCCATCCAATATGACATCAAGAAATCAACTCATCACCCTTATGCATTCTCTTAGTGACTGTCTTGTGTGTGCCTTTGCCTATCCTACTGATGTCACGCAGTGCTACCCCAGTGGCTGCAGCATGGCTGGCCGACCTTGAGGAGCTGGTGGCTGGGAGTGTGAAATCAAGTGACTGTGTTTCATGTCCTTCTTCTTCTTCTTCTTCTTCACTCTCCTCTCCCTCTACTTGGTCACCCACTGGCTGGGCAGGCTGGATTTCTTGGGTGTGTGAAATGAGGAAGGCATAAGGGTAGAGTTGTGGTGAGGGGAGGGCGGGAAAGCAAGAGGTGCATGCAAGAAAGAGATAACGTATGAGAATACCAGCATCTTGTATCCTTTCAGCCCCACCACTGGCCAAGGGCTCAGCCATGGCCCTGCCAAGAATGGCCAGCACCGTCTTATCCAAGGGGGTAAAGTGAAGCTAGGAATGGCAGGTGTGCCTCGTGTTTGGTACAGATTGTTGGTAGGTGAGAGATTTGTAAGGATGGTTGTGCATTGAGCAGTGTGTGAGGCTAGTGGTGCAGTTGGTAGGAGATGGCTTTTTGAAGATGAATTCACTGACCTTGACCACTGGTCTGAGGTCCTGAAGCTTCTTTGGGCACTGAACCCAGGTGGTGGGGGCAACACTGCTGACAGTGACGGCCACAGTGATCTGGTCCCACATCCTGCTTTCTGGAGGGCCTCCTGGCCCCTGTGGGTAGAGGACCTCTCTTGCAACATTGACCCCCTGCACAAAGCTGGAGTGCTGCGTGTGAGACTCTGGGTCCTTCCTTGGCTTGCTGAGCCATTTTTATTAGTGCTGAAGCACTTTTCCCATTTTCTTTACATGCGGAAGGCAATTCCGCATTAACAGCTGAAGACTGCCATTTGGGAGTTATTTTTAATGTTCATTTTTTTTCAGAAGGCAGTTGAGCTCTAAGGGCTAAAAACTGCCTTTTTTTCATGATTTTTATTTTTTTCATTTTAGAAGGCAGTTCCCCTTTAAGGGACCGACACTGCTTTCTAAAATGACAGCCTTGGTTTAAGAGAAGGCTGTTCTAGCTGCAATGACGCTACGTCCCACTACATTGGGCCTCCTGCTGAGACTACCACCCAAAACCCAGCCTTGCACAGTAAGTTTAGCGCTGCACAAATGTTAATTAGCAAGCAGCACCAATATACCAATATAATTTCGGCAGCCGTTAGCTGTGGCTTGCAGTGCTTCCACGCGCTGGAACTTTTAGCTCCTAGAATCATAGAAATTCACGGTACAGAAGGAGGCCATTCGGCGCATCGTGTCTGTCCCGGTCGAAAAAGAGCTATCCAGCCTAATCCCACGTTCCAGTCCATAGCCTTGCAGGTTATGGCACTTCAAGTGCATATCCAAGTACTTTTTAAATGTGGTGAGGGTTTCTGCCTCTACCACCCTTTCAAGCAGTGCCCTCTGGGTGAAAAATTTCTCCTCCACTCTCTTCTAATCCTTCTACCAATTACTTTAAATCTATGCCCACTGGTTATTGACCTCTCTGCTAAGGGAAATAGGTCCTTCCTATCCACTCTATCTAGGCCCCTCATAATTTTAAACACCTCAATTAAGTCTCCCCTCAGCCTCCTCCGTTCCAAAGAAAACAACTCCAGCCTATCCAATCTTTCCTCATAGATAAAATTCTCCAGTCCTGGCAACATCGTTGTAAATCTCCTCTGTACCCTCTCTAGTGCAATCGCATCTTTCCTGTAATACGGTGACCAGAACTGTATGCAGTACTCTAGCTGTCGCCTAACTAGTGTTTTATACAGTTCTAGCATAACCTCTCTGCTCTTATATTCTATGCCTCGGCTAATAAAAGAAAGTATCCCATATGCCTTCTTAACCACCTTATCTACCTGTCCCGCTACCTTCAGGGATCTGTGGACCTGCACTCCAAGGTTCCTCTGTTCTTCTACATTTCTCAGTATCCTACCATTTATTGTGTATTCCCTCACCTTGTTAGCCCTCCCCAAATGCATTACCTCACACTTCTCTGGATTGAATTCCATTTGCCACTTTTCTGCCCACCTGACCAGTCCATTGATATCTACGGCTATCTTCCTCACTATCAATCATACGGCCAATTTTTGTATCATCTGCAAACTTCTTAATCATGCCTCCTACATTGAAGTCTAAAGCATTGATATATACCACAAAAAGCAAGGGACCTAGTACTGAGCCCTGCGGAACCCCACTGGAAACAGCCTTCCAGTCACAAAAACACTCGTCGACCATTACCCTTTGCTTCCTGCCACTGAGCCAATTTTGGATCCAACTTGCCATTTTCCCTTGGATCCCATGGGTTTTTACTATTTTGACCAACCTGCCATGTGGGACCTTGTCAAAGGCCTTGCTAAAGTCCATGTAGACTACATCAAATACAATACCCTCATTGACTCTCCTCGTTACCTCCTCAAAAAATTCAATCAAGTTAGTCAGACACGACCTTCCCTTAACAAATCCATGCTGACTGTCCTTAATTATTCTGTGATTTTCTAAATGATGATTTATACTGTCCCTCAGAAATGTTTCCAATAATTTGCCCACCACCGAGGTTAGGCTGACTGGCCTGTAATTATTCGGTCTATCCCTTTCTCCCTTTTTAAACAACGGTACAACGTTAGCAGCCTCCAGCTTTTGTTCTCCAAGATATCCTGGTTTGTGCTCTGGATATCAAGGAACATGGTGAAACAGACTGACCGATTAGATAGATGTAGATGTAGTGTATCTGGATTTTCAGAAAGTGTTTAATAAGGTGTCTCACAAGAGGCTTGATAGAAAAATTCAGGCATATGAACGACAATGCCTGCTTGCCTTCAGCGAGGGTCTTGCTGGCTGGTAAAATGGTGACTGGCATGAAGACAACATGAATCAGATGAGTAGCTTGTTACTGTACTAGGATTTTAACCCCACGCACACACGGAGCGGGGTGAAAATCAGGGCTATAGAGTCTATAGGAAAAATATTGGGAGGTTTTCCTGTCGGTGACTTAACACTTATTTTAAAAGAGGAGAGTGGTTCCTATGTTAATTTAGAGAAACGTCAAAAAACTTTCGAAAAATATTAACAGTCAGGCTGGAAAGAGGTTCCAAAAGGGTACTTCAGGGGTAAGTCTAGCAACTGTTGTTGTTTTAATATATATCTTAATCAGATGGGCAAAGGAACACTAAGCAAAATCTCCACATTTGAAGATGATATCAAAATAGAAGGTATGGTCTAAAATGTACCTTTCAAGTCCAGTATTTTGACATCACTGACCCTTTTGCATAATGTAATACAACAAGATTCAGAAGAATTTTGGATTATTCCGGTAGCTAGTGTAATTAAAGGTGGATAAGTGAAAACATTATTAAAATGGGAGTAAAGAACCTAACGGAGGAGTATTTGTTGAATGGAATAGTGTGCAAACCTCTTGGGCCCAGAAAAACCTTAAAAAGAAAAGAACAAAAACGCACCTTCTCTGGAGCGGGCTGCATCGGTCCCTTTAAGGACCACTGGCAAGGCCACTCAACACCTGAGACCAATGGGTGGAACGTGCGTGGTACATGCTCTGCTCATTGGTACCTCAAAATTGCATCGGGGTCCTATGTACGTCATAGGGCCCCGATTATTACATTACAAATAGGCTCCTGCCCGAAACAGGTGAGCGCCAGAGATCCCAACCAACATGGAAGCAAGCAGGAATGGGGTGGTACGTGCATCGCCAAGATTTTCAGGGCGCTACTGCCCGTTCCCTCTGGGCAGAGGGAGTTAAAATGGAGCCACCTTAAATTACCAGGGAAAACCGTTGGAGCAGACAACACAGATGCGTTCAAGAGAAAAATAGATTTGTTTCTGGGAGAAAGAAGGAATTGAGGGATGTGATGAGAAGGTAAGTATGGCGGGGTGTTGAGTTTTGAAAAATGGACAAGATTGTTGGACTTTTCCTGATCCTAAAAATTAATATGTTTGTTGCGTCACTGCTATAACCTAGACACAGTAAATAGCTTCAGTTAATTATGGATCTGCCACATTGTAGTGACCTTTGCACGAAACTCCATTAATAACATTCCGCCACAGGACACTTTTTCAATTGAGTATTTTTCCTTTCTGCACGCAGACACTGTAGCCCTGACTTTAACTGGGGATGGGAATCAGGCAGATGGGGGCCGGAAGAGTGGCAAGCTCCTATGACACTGCCTGGGTGATTTTAACTCCCGGGCCTCATTTTAATATGATTGACAAGCTGCCCACCCGATCGCGTCATGAAACGGGCAAACCGCCCATTTTCACTGCACAGTTTCCAGCGGGAAGCCCAAGACCTATTTAAAGCGGGAATGCACCTCTTAAAGTGAAGTTGTATTCCCTTTAGCCCAGATTTTGTTGGAACTCTGTGCGGAATCCTTGTCACAATGATGAGTTGCAGGGCTGCCGCCAGGTTTTCAGGTGCCTCCCTTGAGGTACTGATGGAGGAGGTCAGGGCAAAGAAATGGGTACTGTTTCCCAGCACCCGTCAGAGCATCATCAGGGCGACTATCCAGCAGGCCTGGATAGAGGTGGCTGATGGGGGCAGTGCCACCAGCATCTCCCCCAGGACTTGGCTTCAGTGTAGAAAGAGGTGTAATAGCTTCACAAGAACAACAAAGGTGAGTGCAGCTCTTCATCTCTCCATCTCTTTCAACAACACCTGACAACACTCTTTTCACCCCTCCCCCACCACTCTCAACAATTCACTCCCCTCCATCACATCCTTCAGCATTCAATTGACAATCCTCCTAGGGATGCACCGGCACACGCTTCATTCTTCCCAAGCACTAGCACAGACATTGGCATTCTGCATGGGTTAGGCAGTGAGCTGGAGGGGTCTGTACATGGCGAAACATCCAGCACGAGTGAGCAGCAGCAGATATTGGCAGCGGGGACAGGCCAGGGCACAGTTCAGTGGAGGGCGCGATCCTCTCCCAGCTCTGCTGAGCACGACAGGGATGAAAAGGCAACTGCTTGCCTCTCGAAAGTAGTTACAGCAGATACTGGAAAGCCTACCAAGGAGTTTCAGCACTATTGTTGAAAGCATGGAGGAGTCCAGCCTGTGTGGTGTCATCTCGGCCGACTAAAAAAAACTGCGCTATTGTAATGGCAGCCGGCGGGAACAGGGTGGTAAATAGTCTACAGCGGTTTTAACCACCTGCCGTGTTCCTGCTGGAAGGACAGGGTTAAAATTGCTCTTATAAAATGAAGTAAAATATAAATTGGATCAATTGAAACTGACTTGACCTTTGCAAAGTGGATAGAATTTCACAGCTAATGAAAATTTTCTGCTGCTCTATGAACATGGATTTCCTTCAAATCTCAGCTGATTGACAGCTAATTAAAGATGAAAAATTATCCTTAACACCATTCATTTGTTGTAAATAGTTTCATCCACAATTTTAAATCATTGCATTTAAAAATGTTAACGGATTCAAACATCATCTGCTCTCAAGTCATTTGTCAAACTGTAGGCTGTGCAACCTTCTTAAAGGTACGTGAATATAGAGAGCAATTTGCAGCTGTTACAAATCTAATTGGCTTTCAGCCACTTTTATGGTCCTAAATATTTTGTGTATCTGTAGGATTCAAATGGTTCTGAGCTTCCGCTGGTCCATTCTTATTCAGGGATTAAATATACAGTGGAATCTCGTT
Organism: Squalus acanthias; assembly: GCA_030390025.1. NCBI lineage: Eukaryota > Metazoa > Chordata > Chondrichthyes > Squaliformes > Squalidae > Squalus > Squalus acanthias. Next base: position 162,352,343 of record CM059427.1, on the reverse strand, counting down.
ATTACAAACTTTTATTCCAAATTAATTCTGATAATGATTTTTTTGTTGATGCTGTTGGAAGCTTCATTCGAGGCCACAGAGTACTTGACAAGAACTGCTTTGGTTCCCTCCATGAATTTGTACTCCTGGCGTTTAACTGTGTATATAGTAATTATAAATGTGATTAGCGTAAATCAATTCTAAAGTAACATTTTATCACAAGTGAAAAATAACCAACTGATAGCTTGTATATATTTATTAAAAATGAAGAATATATGTTAGCAAAATGAGAATCATTGTTCTGTGTGGGGGAAAAATGTCACCAAGGCCATTTACGTGTATCATAGTGTGCGGGCAATACTTGCCATGTTCCTGGATGCTTTTGCAGACGTTAGTAATTGCTCATGGAATGGTATGACGTTGAGATCTCAACAAATTCCTCCAGGATCCGCATTACTGATATTTTACTGCAGTGACTTTACAGCAAGCCTTAGTCACAGCTGCCTGAGTCTCTCCAAGAATACTGGTCCCATATCTTGAGAGGTTTTTCGAGCACCTCTTCCACACTCCTGGACAAAACACTGAAAAAGCTGATTACCTCAAATAATTTGTCTCTCACCCCTAACCTCCACTCTCCCCTTCTCTCTGTTTCTCTTTCTCTCAATCTCTCTCTCTCTCTCTGTCTCTGCATTGCACCTTTTCTTGTCTCTCAGTTTTATTGACACCACTATAACAATTGCTCCTCTGACCTTACACTCTTGTTCCTCCTAAGCTTCTCAGCTCCAAATGCACTGTTCCGCATGCTCTTCCTAACTGATGATTCACTGCAGTTATATTACTGTACAGCATACCATATCCAAATCACAGCTTTCCGAGTCTATCCAAGACTTAAATACTACTGTATGTCTTGGGAGGTTTTTCTAACACCTTACTTTATTAAAATTAAAATTCGCTACGCAGATTTCTACTGAAACTTATTTTTTCCCAAGACCTCAAAAGTGTCGAACTCTGTATCCCTTTATTCTTGAGATGCAGTAACTGTTGCTATGGATTTGGATTGCAATTTGGATGAATTGCACTTCTAGAGGCGGCTTCTTACTTACAGGAATGAATTGTTTTTGAAGACGGCCATCTTCCCAATTTTGGTCTCTTTTTGAAATATCTGAGGTGTAAAGTTGAATTTCAAAGGCATTACAAGTTAGGCTACAATTACACTGCAGCTATCCATTTAGACACTGGTATCTGCTGGCAAATGTGTGATCAGCAGACCCTAATTATATCACAATCTGGCCATAGTCTGACGAACAGCGAGGTACTATAATAGCAGAGCTCTGTACAAGTGTTCTCTGAAAAATTATCCTTAACACCATTCATTTGTTGTAAATAGTTTCATCCACAATTTTAAATCATTGCATTTAAAAATGTTAACGGATTCAAACATCATCTGCTCTCAAGTCATTTGTCAAACTGTAGGCTGTGCAACCTTCTTAAAGGTACGTGAATATAGAGAGCAATTTGCAGCTGTTACAAATCTAATTGGCTTTCAGCCACTTTTATGGTCCTAAATATTTTGTGTATCTGTAGGATTCAAATGGTTCTGAGCTTCCGCTGGTCCATTCTTATTCAGGGATTAAATATACAGTGGAATCTCGTTATTACAAACTTTTATTCCAAATTAATTCTGATAATGATTTTTTTGTTGATGCTGTTGGAAGCTTCATTCGAGGCCACAGAGTACTTGACAAGAACTGCTTTGGTTCCCTCCATGAATTTGTACTCCTGGGGTTTAACTGTGTATATAGTAATTATAAATGTGATTAGCGTAAATCAATTCTAAAGTAACATTTTATCACAAGTGAAAAATAACCAACTGATAGCTTGTATATATTTATTAAAAATGAAGAATATATGTTAGCAAAATGAGAATCATTGTTCTGTGTGGGGGAAAAATGTCACCAAGGCCATTTACGTGTATCATAGTGTGCGGGCAATACTTGCCATGTTCCTGGATGCTTTTGCAGACGTTAGTAATTGCTCATGGAATGGTATGACGTTGAGATCTCAACAAATTCCTCCAGGATCCGCATTACTGATATTTTACTGCAGTGACTTTACAGCAAGCCTTAGTCACAGCTACCTGAGTCTCTCCAAGAATACTGGTCCCATATCTTGAGAGGTTTTTCGAGCACCTCTTCCACACTCCTGGACAAAACACTAAAAAAGCTGATTACCTCAAATAATTTGTCTCTCACCCCTAACCTCCACTCTCCCCTTCTCTCTGTTTCTCTTTCTCTCAATCTCTCTCTCTCTCTCTGTCTCTGCATTGCACCTTTTCTTGTCTCTCAGTTTTATTGACACCACTATAACAATTGCTCCTCTGACCTTACACTCTTGTTCCTCCTAAGCTTCTCAGCTCCAAATGCACTGTTCCGCATGCTCTTCCTAACTGATGATTCACTGCAGTTATATTACTGTACAGCATGCCATATCCAAATCACAGCTTTCCGAGTCTATCCAAGACTTAAATACTACTGTATGTCTTGGGAGGTTTTTCTAACACCTTACTTTATTAAAATTAAAATTCGCTACGCAGATTTCTACTGAAACTTATTTTTTCCCAAGACCTCAAAAGTGTCGAACTCTGTATCCCTTTATTCTTGAGATGCAGTAACTGTTGCTATGGATTTGGATTGCAATTTGGATGAATTGCACTTCTAGAGGCGGCGTCTTACTTACAGGAATGAATTGTTTTTGAAGACGGCCATCTTCCCAATTTTGGTCTCTTTTTGAAATATCTGAGGTGTAAAGTTGAATTTCAAAGGCATTACAAGTTAGGCTACAATTACACTGCAGCTATCCATTTAGACACTGGTATCTGCTGGCAAATGTGTGATCAGCAGACCCTAATTATATCACAATCTGACCACAGTCTGACGAACAGCGAGGTACTATAATAGCAGAGCTCTGTACAAGTGTTCTCTGATGCAGGTACAGGGCTCCACTCTTTCTGTTGGTGATTTTTCATGTTAGAAGAGTGTGGCAGGAGTTGCATTATGTTCTAATATTAAAAACATCAATACAATGTTTAAAAAGCTTCCAGCAAGTCCAACAGGCATCACATTAGAATCTGTCACCCACTTGATGCATTGACGTGCACCTAAAACTGCTTTGCATCGATGTGAAATGTAATTGTCCCTTAAGCAGTCTGGTCTGCCAGCCATATCTGACTTCCTATTTTCACAAGGCTGTTAAAGTCTTGTGAACTGTTCATATCACACTGTTAAATTCAGTGAATTAAAGGATGGGAGCCTCATGAAACTAAGAAAACAGAGCACAGGACGAGGGCTGTATTGATGTTATGTATAATACATGGCAGCCACAAATTTAATAAATTCAAAATAATGTAATAGTAAACACAACTGCTTATTAAAATTGTATTAAATTACCATTTTCTCATATATACAGAGACTTTCTATTTTAAATGTTGTCAACTTCATTTTTACAGCCTTCTCATTCTATCCCAAATTAATACTATGGTGAACTGACAGTCTGACTGGCATTTTGAGTACAATTTAAATGAGTTTTTACCAAAATCAAATAGACATGACATTTCAAGATGAAAGTAAACATCAAGGGGTAGAGTTTCCGTTTTGGTTGTAATCGGCAATCCGGGCGCAAATTGCACTCAAAATTACACTCGTTTTAAGAAGTGTTTTTTTTCCGCGTGTTTCCACTCAAGCTTATTTGCATATCACCGACCGTAAAATCTGCCAGCAACCAGCGCAATCGGGTAGCTTTTTAGAACATTTTTTTTTAATTTTGCTTTAAAAAATATTCTTTGATAATATTTAAGGGTGATAATTTGGTGCAGTTTGATTTAATACAGCTGAAAGTAAGCATTTTTAGTCAAAGTGTCCTGTCCACCAGCTGTGAGTAAGCCGATTTTAAATAATTGAAAATAACTATAAAACTATACAGAACTATTTGCTAGTTATATAGGTGTACAGTAGTCAGTTTCTTAGTAAATTAAAAAAAATTATATTCAAAAGCTTTTAAACCATGCCTATTAGTGTCCTTGCGCCTAAAAAGACCAGCTTAATTTTAGAGCCTCCTCGAGGACCTGCAAACGAGCGCAATTAGTGGAAATTTGCAATCGTGATTAATTTGATCTGGGGGCATGGCTAGTTTTGTGGGCGGGGCCGGCTTCTAGCCCAATGTTTTTTTAAACTAGTGCAAAAGATCGCGGAAATTCGAGTTGCGCTGAACATAATTTGTGCTTATAATTCCATAGAAACATAGAATCTAGGAGCAGGAGTAGGCCATTCGGCCTGTCGAGCTTGCTCCACCATTCAATACGATCATGGCTGATCATCCAAATCCAGTACCCTGTCCCTGCTTTAATCCCCACAGTACACATATCCCACCCTACCCCCGTAACCCCACGTATTTAATTCCCCCTAACATATCCCATCCTATCCCCATAACCCCACATATTTAATCCCCCCCTAACACTAAGGGTCAATTTATCATAGCCAAATCAACCTAACCCGCACATTTTTGGACTGTGGGAGGAAACCGGAGCACCCGGAGGAAACCCACGCAGACACGGGGAGAATGTGCAAACTCCACACAGACAGTCACCCGAGGTCAGATTCGAACCTGGGTCCCTGGCGCTGTGAGGCACCAGTGCTAACCACTATGCCACCGTGTTGCCCACAAAATATTGGCTCTCCCCGTCGGGGAATTGAACCCCGGTCTCCCGCGTGACAGGCGGGGATACTTACCACTATACTAACGAGGACTGAGCACAATTCCGTGATCCTTTGCGCTGGTTTTGCCGATTTTGGGTCAATTGCGCTGCAAAAGACCAGCGCAACCAAGCAGAAACTCCAGGCCTTGATGTAAATGAAAACAAATCACTGATATTTTATAGGCAAACGTCAATTACAGAAATTTCCTCTTGAATGAAAAATTGCAACTTTTCTAATAAACAGCAAATGAATGGAATAAATCCGATCCTGGTTTTACTATCAGCCTGTACTCTTATGTTACTGCACGCAAGTGTTTGAATGTATTTATTTCTTATAACATTGTGTGGTGATATTAGTTTAATTAGCATTTAGAATGGCATCTAAGCATCATTATGTACTGTTAAGGAGCAGGAATGTAGATAGGTTAGACACATGCATTGTTAATTATTTGACTAATTAGAACCGGTTGTGAGAGACAGGGTATTGCAGTGTATTGATGCTGTGCGTACTTGTAATGAGACGTCAGAATTCACAGACACTGAGCATTTACTATTGTGATGCAAAAATTCATCATTTTATGATATGTGAATTACTAAAAACAAGAAAGTGTTAAAAAAATTCCTGACTGAAATGGCTTTGCAAAGATGTGCACAATTGCAACTCCTAACTGGAACCTCAAGACCAAACTGGAAGATGTTTCGGCAGAAAAGGGTGGATTTTAAGGTATTGGAGGGAAAGGCGAATACTTAAGGGCAGCAGCACCGTACCTTGGGGGAGAAATTCAGTATCGCCCCATTTGGGGTGCAATTATCGGCCGGGCGTAAAGATTAGCGCCTGGCGCTAATTATCGCCTCCGACTGCAAACTTGACTTTTATCGACCCTGGAGGTGATTGGAGCGCTAAATCAGGCGCTACACATCTGTCTGAAGGCGCAAAGGCCGAGGAGCGCGGCGCTAACTCAGAGCGCTGGCGAAGCTCATGTGATGTCAGTCAGCAATGGAACACAGACACAATGGCCCCGGCCAGTTCTTACAGGGAAGGGTTGATCGTGCTCTCCATCCACATCCTGCTCATTGCAGCCTTGAATCTCGGCCTGGAGAGACCTGTACATCAAATCTGCTGGAAAGAACAATGGAGAGGCCCAGGGAAAGAGCTCAGAGTGCAACCCCCACAGTCTCTTCTAAATCGATACAAGGAAGGGCAAATCAAAATGAACCTGCAAAGTGCTGCTCAGTACCCAAAACTCCTTCACACAGAGTTTTAATCTCTCCAGAAGTCTCTCTCCCTTTCTCAGAATGCGTGGTTCAAAAATGTCACCAACAAAAAAAGGCAGGAAGCGGTCGCCTTTAAATAGCGCTCCCGCAGTACCTTCCTGACTGCAAAACGTTCCCCTCAACCTGTCGTTGCTAGCGGCAGGCGGTAAGGGAGGGTGCGCCACTCAATATCCGCTCCGGGGCGCTACCGGGGCGTTGCGCACTCGACTGACGTCACGATCTGCCAGCGCAGGAGATCGTGGCGGTAGTGTTTAGCGCCGCCGCAAAATGTCTAGTTAATTTCGCGAGCGGCGCATACATCGCCGCGCCCAGGCGCTAGTTGCTTTGCGCCCCATTAGCGTCCTCTTAAGGCGCTAACGGGAGGCGCAACCAACTGAATTTTTCCCCCCTTGATTATTAAAAAGTTGTTTGTGAATGTGGATACAGTGCTTAATGGTGTTTTTTGCTGGCCAAGAAAGAATACTGTACGTGAGAGATGGGGGTAATTTTCACCTTGGGTGCAGGCGGAACACTGGTGGTTACGGATCAGCCGCCCATCACTCATCCCGCCTGATTTTCATTTCCATTAAAATCAACGGAAAGGAAAATTGTACGGGGTGTGTAACGGGCGGGGCGGCTGATCCACAACCAGCAATGCCCAAAGAGAAAATTACCCCCCATCTCAATTATAAGAACATAAGAATTAAGAGCAGGAGTAGGCCATACGGCCCCTCGAGCCTGCTCCGCCATTCAGTAATGGACCTCAACTCCACTTTCCCCACCGATCCCCATATCCCTTGATTCCCCTGGAGTCCAAAAATCTATCGATCTCAGCCTTGAATATACTCAACGACTGAGCATTGACAGTCTTCTGGGGCCGAGAATTCCAAAGATTCACAAGATATTTAAGTAATCAAAAGAGCAGTTTGATCACTATCGCTAAAAGCTAGGGTTACATAGACTAACATAGAAATTAAAACGTGAGAACAGGTCATTCAGCTCAATCAGTCCGTTTTGGTTTTTATCCTCCACATGAACAGTTGTCCTAATCCCATATCCCTCCCCTGTTCTCATATCCTTTTATTTCCCTTTCTTTCAACTACCTATCTAACCTATTCTTACAGGTTGACCTGGTCTCTGCTTCAATCTAACTCTGGTAGTACATTCCAAAGCCTCAGAAACTTCTGTGTATATATATTAAAAAACTCTCCTGTCTGTTTTAAATCTCTTGCATTTAATCTTATATCAGTGTCCCCGTGTTCTAGACCTATCAACCACTGGAAGTAATCTCTCAGAATTTTAAACACCTCTATCAAATCACCCCTTATTTCCTCTGCTATAAAGTCTCAGTTTTTCACACCTTTCTAATGTGTAACAACTTCATAATTGAATTCCTCATCCCGAGCAATGTGAGGGCAGAGTCAATGCAGAAAATCATCTCCAGCCGTAGTAGAATTGGAGTTAGTTTATGTAAAGCCAGGGATGTTATATATTGGCTTGGCATGAGTAATGAAATAAAAGCCTACAGGCTAGGTTTTCTATCTGTTCTTTGACAATGGGCAGAAAATCTAACCTTGCTACTCTTTATGTGGTTTTTATACTCAAATAGAAGACCAAGGAACCACAGAGGGAAAATGATTCACAAGGCCTGAAGTCAAAAAATCTCCAAATCACAAATCACCACTATCTCAATAGAAGAGCTCATCAAGAGGCAGACATATCAAACCTCCTTTGAAATTGAAATACTGTGGTGTGTGAAATATGGCTTACAGTTAATAATTACTGGAGGAGTCTCAAAGGATTTTTTTAAAGTAAATTTTCAAAACCCATAGGGGGCTAAATTCGATAGCCCCCGAAAATAGGCGCAAGGATTGCAATGAGCGATTAGCCTGTGCCCATTGCTTCCGATGCAGGCAGCACACAAACTTTGTGCTGCCTGCTAATTTAAATGATAGTAGCGTTGAGGCAGCGCTAAACACGCTGTTGAGTGGCTGCACACCTCAGCAGGGGGCCCAAGTTTGTGTGAGGTTAGCACCACTTAAAGCTAGCCTGCACTACTTAAAGCCAGCTTGCACCTCTTAAAGGGGAGGTGCATTCTGGCTGGAGCAGGGGCTGGAAGTGGCTGGGGAAGAGAGTATGACCTGCAAGAACACTGACTAATGGCGGAACAGGGGAGAGAGAGCATGCTCCAAGGTTCTCAGACACTGCACTGGAGGCCTTGGTGGAGGAGGTGGACAGGAGAAGAGAGGTCCTCTATCCACAGGGGGCCAGAAGGCCCTCCAGACAAACTCTGCGAAGGCAGTGGGAGCAGGTAGCCATCGCAGTCAATGCCAGAAGTCAAGCCCCGAGGACCTGGATGCAGTGCTACAAAAAGTTCAATGACCTCACAGGAGTGATCAAGGTCAGTGAATTCATCTTCAAATGGCATATCTCACCAACTGCACCACTAGCCTCACACACTAGTCAATGCACTATACGCCCATCACTCAACTACCAACAATCTCTATCAAACAGGACTCATATCTCACATTCATAGCTTCACTTCACCCTCACACACTTACCACTGTTGCAAGCCTCATACCCACATCTCACAGCTTGCACACACTGCCAGCTATTCAACCATGACAGCCACATCACCTAAACACATTGCATCACACTCACTGAAACACTTCCCTCTCTCTTGGAGGACAAGTTGCCGCATAACTGGAGGCAGCAGCAGCTAACCATCGGGGGAGAAGCATGCCTGCATCACCTTACCCTGATGGAGGAGATCCACCATCTTTGAAGCGGTCATTGCTGAGCCCGTGGCCAGTGGCAGGGCTGAATCCATCGAAGATGACGGTATCCTCATACCTAATCCTCCTTCTCACATTCCACTTCCCCCTCGTCCCACAATGTCCTTTGATTTAAAAGCTGCAGATGGTGTAAACATGCACCTCTTACTTTCCCCCCTCCCTGCACCATAACCCTACCCTTGTGCCTTTCTCCTTTCAGATACCCAAGAACTGCAACCTGGCCAGGCAGTGATGGCTGAGCAACAGGTGGAAGAGGAAGAAGGCGGTGATGATGAAGACGTAGCATTGTCACTCAATTTCATACTTGCAGCCACCAGCTCAGATACTGACACTCTGCGTGCTTTAGAGAATAGGTTAGACGCGGGATCTACACGAGGTACCGGGCACGAGCAGCCTGCGCAGAGCCGCGTTCTCGATCCACCTGCTGCTCTCTGGCCAGAGAGAAGAAAATATATTCAGCTCTCTCGAAATACAGAGGACTAGAAATTGGAACCTTTAGCGCCGGCCGTTAAGGTCGGTTTTGAAGATGAAATGGCGGCTGCCTCGCTTCTGCCCCCTTCTGGCGCGGAACGCTGCGGCCGCCACATTGGGCAGGTCGGCAGCGCTGCCGTTCCCTGCGCTCGCCTCAAATATTTTAATGATCAAGAGCATGACGTCAATTGGCACGCAACGCTGAATTGATGCACGCTGAGCGATTTTGGACGTCGCCGCTCCTCTTACCGCCCTCTCCAAAGCACGCCCGTGCGCGCAGCTGTTGCCAGCACGTCGAGCCGGGAGAAAGCGGCTGAGATCTATAGCTCTCTGCCAAAGACTTCAATAACTATGCAGAGTATGTCTAGTCCAGTGAGATGGCTCATGGTCATTGCTACAGAAACACATCAGCAGATTCAATGCCTGTTCTATACACATTACGTGCCAGCACTCAACCGGAGCAGGTCAGTGAGTCCTGGCACGTAATGTGGTTTGGGGGACTTGTAATGCATCTGAAGGCCTGATCCATTACTGTCAGTCAGTTGTGTCACGCAAGACGTACACTTGTACACCAGATTTTCAAATCTTACTAATTATCGCTTGCAGTTGTGTCAGTAAACTGGAAATGAAATGACATTTGGGCTTTGTAAATGTTTACTGTTATTGTTACAAGCATCGGTATTGAATACGCGTCCTGTTCCTCTGAAGTAACAGGTGTGTGCTTATTACATTCTCAATTGAAGGAGACCTAACAACTTTTTCCTGTTTCTGAAGGAATTTGTACATCTGCATTTACTGGTATCGATATTCAGGTGTTCAGGGTATCCAGTAAACTCTTCACATCTCTTGGCTTATTCAGGGAGGAATCATGGACCACCTATGCCGGCTCTGACTCCAGTATTGCAAACAAATCTCCCAATTCCAGTATACCATTGCCCTTTCAAAATGCTTATCCGGGTACTTTCGAGAGAGATATACTCCTAAAAAGACTTACAGTGAAAAGCCTCTGTAAGAACAAAGCTTATTCATTATGTATGTGCATTAAAAGAATAGGTTGCTTTTATTTGTACTCTAGAGAGTAGAATCGGAAATATTGTTTGCATTCTTTAAAATCTGACAGATTAGTGTATTTTTAGACTTTGATTTATTTTGCATACCCTGTTTGTCAACCTACAAACATAACCGGAAATATTGCACGTCACTTTAAGAAATCGTGATTTCCTGATAATGCCGCACAGATAGATTAGACCACACCTTCGGCCTCCTGCTGATGTTACTGCCTGTGTTGCACAGGAGGTTCTGCGCTGCGCTCATTTAAATCAGCAGGCAGCACCGAAATAATGGTGATCTGCATATTCTGCATGCTTCTACCCAAAATGGTATCCGGTGCGACACACACATTTTGGAACAAAAACGGCACCCGTAGCGCCAAAACAACAGGCGCTACGGAGCCAAATTTTGCGGCCATATCGTTTTTAAGACACAACGTTAACTATTTTCATGTTTTTATTTTGTTGGAAAGGAAGGGAGATGTAATTAGCAGATAAATGTAAAATACTGCACCTAAGAAGAATAAATGTGTGCCATGCATTCTTCATAAATGGTATTGAAATTGTTAAGGATGAAGTTGAAAGAGACCTAGGAGTCTTAGTCGACTCAATGCTCAACATGTCCAACCAATGCAGAGCAGTAATCAACAATAGGATGTTAAACTATGTAGCCAAAACAGTACATAGGAACATAAGAAATAGGAGCAGGATTAGGCCACTTGGCCCTTCGAGCCTGCTCCGCCATTCAATAAGATCATGGCTGATCTTGGGCTCAAAGCCACTTCCCCGCCCGCTCCCCATAACCCTTCAATCCCTTATCTTGCAAAAATCTGTCTATCTCCACCTTAAATGTATTTAATGACCCAGCCTCCACAGCTCTCTAGGGCAGAGAATTCCACAGATTTACGACCCTCTGAGAGAAGAAATTCCTCCTCATCTCAGTTCTAAAAGGGCGACCCTTTATTCTGAAACTGCCCCCGAGTTCTAGATTTCCCACGAGGGGAAACATCCTCTCTGCATCTACCTTGTTGAGCCGCCTCAGTATCTTATGTTTCAATAAGATCCCCTCTCATTCTTCTAAATTCCAATGAGTATAGGCCCAACCTGCTCAACCTTTCCTCATAAGTCAACCCCCTCATCTCTGGAATTAACCTAGTGTATCATCTCTGAACTGCCTCCAATGCAAGTATATCCTTCCTTAAATAAGGAGACCAAAACTGAACGCGGTACTCAGGATGTGGTCTCACCAATACCCTGTACAGTTGTAGCAGGACTTCCCTGCTTTTATACTCCAACCCCTTTGAAATAAAGGCCAACATTCCATTTGCCTTTTTGATTACTTGCTGTACCTGCGTGCTAACTTTTTGTGTTTCATGCACAAGGACCCCCAGGTCCCTCTGAACTGTAGCATTTTGTAATCTCTCTCCATTTAAATAATAATTTGCTTTTTTATTTTTCCTGCCAAAGTGTATAACCTTGCACTTTCCCACATTATACTCCATCTGCCAAATGTTTGCCCACTCACTTAACCTATCTATATCCCTTTGCAGATTCTTTGAGTCCTCTGCACAACTTGCTTTCCCACCCATCTTTGTATCATCCGCAAACTTGGCTACATTACACTCGGTCCCTTCATCCAAGTTATTAAAGTAGATAGTAAATAGTTGAGGCCCCAGCACCGATCCCTGTGGCACCCCACTAGTTTCCGTTTGCCAACCGGAAAATGACCCATTTATCCCGACTCTCTGCTTTCTGTTAGTTAGCCAATTCTCTATCCATGCTAATATATTACCCCCAATTCTGTGAGCTCTTATCTTATGCAGTAACCTTTTATGTGGCACCTTATCAAATGCCTTCTGGCAATCCAAATACACCACATCTACTGGTTCACCTTTGTCCACCCTGCTCGTTACATCTTCAAAGAACTCCAGCAAATTTGTTAAACATGATTTCCCTTTCATAAAACCATGCTGACTCTGCCTGACTGCATTATGATTTTCCAAATGCCCTGCTACTGCTTCCTTAATGAAGGACTCTAGCATTTTCCCAATGACAGATGTTAGGCTAACTGGTCTATAGTTTCCTGCTTTCTGTCTCCCTCCTTTCTTAAATAGGGGTGTTACATTTGCGGTTTTCCAATCCGCTGGGACCTCTCCAGAGTCCAGGGAATTTTGGTATATTGCAACCAATGCATCCACTATCTCTGCAGCCACTTCTTTTAAGACCCTGGGATGCAGGCCATCTGGTCCAGGGGACTTGTCCTCTTTTAGTCCCATTATTTTACCAAGTACTATTTCCCTAGTGATAGTGATTGTCTTTAGTTTCCCCCCTCCCTGTGGCCCCTTGATTATCCATTTTGGGGATGTTGTTAGTGTCTTCTACTGTGAAGATAGATACAAAATATTTGTTCAGAGTCTCTGCCATTTCCCCGTTCTCCATTATTAATTCCCCATCCTCATCCTCTGAGGGACCAACGTTTACTTTAGCTACTCTCTTCCTTTTTATATACCTGTAGAAGCTCTTACTTTCTGTTTTAATGTTTCTTGCCAGTTTTCTCTCATAATTCATCTTCTCTCTCTTTATTATTTTTTTAGTCATCCTTTGCAGGTTTTTATAAATGTCCCAATCCTCTGGTCTCCCACCAATCTTGGCAACATTGTATGCCTTCGTTTTCAATTTGATACCATCCTTTACTTCCTTAGTTAGCCACGGATGGTGCTCCCTTCTCTTAAAATCTTTCTTTCTCACTGGAATATATTTTTGTTGAGAGTTATGAAATATCTCCTTAAATGTCCACCACTGCATTTCAACTGTCTTACTCTTTAATTTATGTTTCCAGTCCACTTTAGCCAGATTTGCCCTCATGCCATTGTAATTGCCTTTGTTTAAGATCAGGACACTGGTTTGAGATACAACTTTCTCACCCTCCAACTGAATTTGAAATTTAGCCATGCTATGATCACTCTTTCCTAGAGGATCCTTTACTATGAGATCATTTATTAATTCTGTCTCATTACCAGTACCAGATCCAAGATAGCCTGCTCCCTGGTTGGTTCCATTACATACTGTTCTAGGAAACCATCCCGGAGGCACTCTATGAACTCCTCCTCAAGACTACCGTGGCCAATTTGATTTGTCCAATCAATATGGAGATTAAAATCACCCATGATTATTACCGTACCTTTTTTACAGGCCTCCATTATTTGTTGATTTATACTCTGTCCAACAGTATTGCTACTGTTCGGGGGCCTGTAGACTACGCCCACCAGAGACTTTTTCCCTTTATTATTTTTTATCTCCACCCAAACCGATTCTACATCTTGATCTTCTGATCCAATATCACTTCTCACCACTGCACTGATCCCATCCTTTACCAACAAAACCACCCCACCTCCCTTTCCTTTCTGTCTGTCCTTCCGAATTGTCAGATACCCTGGAATATTCAGTTCCCAGCCCTGATCACCTTGCAACCACGTCTCTGTAATGGCGATCAGATTATACCCATTTGTATCTATTTGTGCCGTCAACTCATCTATCTTGTTACGAATGCTGCGTGCATTCAGATATAGAGCTTTTAACTTTGTCTTTTTACCATTTCTCCTTGTTTTGGCCCCATTTTCTGTTGCACTCTTATTTTTAAACATTCTGTCCCTTCCTGTCACACTCTGGTTATTATTTCCCCCATCTCTATCCTGCTCTATTGTTTTCTCATTTCTCATTGACTTTTTAAATTCCCGCTCACCTGGATCCTCCCCCCCACTATTTAGTTTAAAGTTCTCTCTACAGCCCTAGTTATTCAATTCGCCAGGACTCTAGCCCCAGCATGGTTCAAGTGAAGCCCGTCCAAACGGAACAGCTCCCTTTTATCCCAGTACTGGTGCCAGTGCCCCACAAATCGAAACCCATTTCTCCCACACCAGTCTTTGAGCCACTCGTTCATTTCTCTGATCTTATTTACCCTATGCAAATTCGCTCGTGGCTCAGGTAGTAATCCAGAGATTATTACCTTTGTGGTTCTGCTTTTTAATTTAGCCCCTAGCTGCTCATACTCTCTCAGCAGAACCTCTTTCTTTGTCCTACCTATGTCATTGGTGCCTACGTGGACCATGACAACTGGATCCTCCCCCTCCCACTCCAAGTTCCTCTTCAGCCCAGAGGAGATGTCCTTAACCCTGGCACCGGGCAGGCAACACAGCCTTCGGGACTCATGCTCTCAGCTGCAGACTATACTGTCCCCTATCACTACAACATTTCTTTTTACTCCCCCCCACTTGAATGGCTCCCTGTACTACGGTGCTGTGGTGAGATTGCTCATCCTCCCTGCAGTCCCTACCCTCGTCCACACAGGGAGCAAGAATCTCATACCTGTTTGACAAGGCCAAGGGCTGAGGCTCCTCCATCACTACCTCCTGCATCCCAATACCTGCCTCGCTTGTAGTCACACCCTCCTGTCCCTGACCATGGGCCAAATTGGAAGTAATTACTTTAGTAGGTGTGACTGCCTCCTGGAACTTAGCGTCCAGGTAACGCTCCCCCTCCCTAATGTGTCGCAGTGTCCGAAGCTCGGACTCCAGCTCATCAATTCTGAGCCGAAGTTTCTCGAGCAGCCAACATTTGCTGCAGATGTGGTCGCCTTGGACCTCAATGGTGTCCACCAGCTCCCACGTGCAACAACAACAACACATTGCCTGGTCTCCCATCTCAATTAATTAATTAGTTTTAAAATTTGGAACATGTATATCTTTTAATCTACACCAAGGCACTTAAATTTAGACTCCCAAGTTTGGAAAAAAAGCAAGAAATATAGAAATACTCACCAACCAATCACTTACCTGCTTTCTGGTGATGTCACACTTCGATTACTTTTTACTTCTTTATACTCACCGGTCTGTTGTGCTCCTGGACTCCCGCTGTGTTTAGTACCGCCGAACTCTCGCGCTGTCCTGGGCTCCCGCTGTGTTTAGTACTGCCGAACTCTCGCTCTCTCCTGGACTCCCGCTGTGTTTAGTACCACCGAGGTCTCGCGCTGTCCTGGACTCCCGCTGTGTTTAGTACCACCGAACTCTCGCTCTCTCCTGGACTCCCACTGTGTTTAGTACCGCCGAGGTCTCGCGCTGTCCTGGACTCCCGCTGTGTTTAGTACCGCCGAGGTCTCGTGCTGTCCTGGACTCCCGCTGTGTTTAGTACCACCGAACTCTCACTCTCTCCTGGGCTCCCGCTGTGTTTAGTACCACCGAACTCTCGCTCTCTCCTGGGCTCCCGCTGTGTTTAGTACCACCGAGGTCTCGTGCTGTCCTGGACTCCCGCTGTGTTTAGTACCACCGAACTCTCGCTCTCTCCTGGACTCCCGCTGTGTTTAGTACCACCGAACTCTTGCTCTCTCCTGGACTCCCGCTGTGTTTAGTACCACCGAGGTCTCGCGCTGTCCTGGACTCCCGCTGTGTTTAGTACCACCGAACTCTCGCTCTCTCCTGGACTCCCGCTGTGTTTAGTACCACCGAACTCTTGCTCTCTCCTGGACTCCCGCTGTGTTTAGTACCACCGAGGTCTCGCGCTGTCCTGGACTCCCGCTGTGTTTAGTACCACCGAGGTCTCGCGCTGTCCTGGGCTCCCGCTGTGTTTAGTACCGCCGAACTCTCGCTCTCTCCTGGGCTCCCGCTGTGTTTTGTACCGCCGAACTCTCGCTCTCTCCTGGGCTCCCGCTGTGTTTTGTACCGCCGAACTCTCGCTCTCTCCTGGGCTCCCGCTGTGTTTTGTACCGCCGAACTCTCGCTCTCTCCTGGGCTCCCGCTGTGTTTTGTACCGCCGAACTCTCGCTCTCTCCTGGGCTCCCGCTGTGTTTTGTACCGCCGAACTCTCGCTCTCTCCTGGGCTCCCGCTGTGTTTTGTACCGCTGAACTCTCGCTCTCTCCTGGGCTCCCATTGTGTTTTGTACCGCCAAACTCTCGCGCTCTCCTGGGCTCCCGCTGTGTTTTGTACCGCCGAACTCTCGCGCTCTCCTGGGCTCCTGCTGTGTTTTGTACCGCCGAACTCTCGCGCTCTCCTGGGCTCCTGCTGTGTTTTGTACCGCCGAACTCTCGCGCTCTCCTGGGCTCCCGTTGTGTTTTGTACCGCCGAACTCTCGCGCTCTCCTGGGCTCCTGCTGTGTTTTGTACTGCCGAACTCTCGCGCTCTCCTGGGCTCCCGTTGTGTTTTGTACCGCCGAACTCTCGCGCTCTCCTGGGCACTCGCTCACCTTTAGTAGCGCCGAACTCTCGCGCTCTCCTGGGCGCTCGCTCACCTTTAGTAGCTCCGAACTCTCGCGCTCTCCTGGGCTCCCACTCACCAGTCAGAGGAAGCAGTGATCAAATTGTACAGTATGCTAGTCAGACCACACCTTGAGTACTGTGTCCAATTCAGGTTTGTGAGACATTCAATTGCTGGAGGTAATACAGAGAGGAGCCTTGAGGTTGATCTCTAGTCTCAAAGCTGGGAGTTATGAGGAAAGACTGGAGAAACATGAGCTGTTCAGCCTGTCAAGGTCTATAGATCGTAAATGGTATGGAAAAGATTATCCAGAATACTACCATAAAATGTGGAAGCAGGACAAGGGAACATCAGTTTAATGCAGTAAAATGTAATTTTAGGACTGATATCAGGAAGTTTTTCTTTCATGCAGAGCGTGACTAACACTTGGAATGGACTTCTAGACAGAATGGTGGAGGAGAAAACCCTGGAATTATTTATGAAGCAAATAGATGCAGCAATGGGGCAGTTTAAAGTCAGTCTGGAAGGATGACATTAGATGGGCTGAATGGTCTTCCTCATCCACAAGTATCTTGTGACAGGCAGCCAAGCACTGAGGGATCATTATGTGCTATTAAGTAGCTTCTGGGGTTACATAGATCGTAAGCCATATCTTTGGTGGACAAACAGGAGAACCCTGTCGAAATTCCAAGTGAAATGTTTAGAGGGGGAGAGGGAGCGTCTGCATTCTCTAAATATTTAAATCAATTCTGTATTGGTTTAAAACATGTGTTGAGAAAATCCCCGAGTTGTGTCAAACCCAAGTTGTGCGAGACTGCCTCCTCCAGATTGCTCTGGGGTCAGGTGGACCTTGGATTTATGCTGCAACGTTAGCACTGATGTGAAGTAGAAATCACTTTGCAGCTTAAATACACTTCTTGAGAGAGACAAAGTTGAAGTAATCAGCTTTTGTATATTTGTAAGAGACATCGAGCAGTAAAGAACCTTCTGTTTTTGCTATAAATAAGACATCAGCCTATGCATTGGATGCTGCCATGCCCATTTTTCAGGCACTAAGGGCACCAAAACCTCCAATATGGTGGGAAGGAAGCGCACACTCATTACAAGCTAGAAGTGTGCCGATCACCACATTGGTGGAGGCAAAAGAATAGGCGTCCAAGGTCCACACCTGAGACAGACGTTGGGCCCTTCGCCTATTCAAATAAGGGGCCTAACACCTGCTTGAGAACCCTTGGCAATATTGGGTTGGCCTGAACACAGCCAACACCGGGCCAGCTGTGTTCAGGTAAACTAGGTTTACATGTGGCCTAACAGACGGTCTTTAAAGGTCCACAATCAACAAGGTATGTGTTTAAAATATACTTACGTGAACATGGAGCTGGGAAAATCAGGACTTCTCCTCCCAGCTCCACATTCAAACCACGGGGGCTGCTGCCGGCCACCTCTTTTCCTTCCTCCCTCCCCCCGATCACAACCTCGACCTCTCCCCGAATTCTGCTGCCCCAATTGCCGCCAACCCCCGATCATCACTACCCTCCCTCCCAGCCATCGCTATGCTCCCTCCTGATTGCCCTCCTTCCTTGTTGTCCCTTTTAAGGACTTGTATGAGGGCTGCTGCTGACACCGCAACAGCCTGATCTTCGAGTCCTTTTCTCTTGCGAGCTGCTTGGGGTGCCCACTCGGTGTTTGTAGCTCACTAGCTAGATGATGATGAGGCCCGAGATCCAATATTACGAGGGGCTCGGGCCTATCCAGTCAAGCGCAGAAATTGCAGCTGTTTTTTGGCATACTCAAATTTCTAGACCATCATTTCATGTGGTGTTGGTTCAGAGGGATTCAGAAGTGATCATGTTGTATAACATTCCCTTTGCCTTTTTTTTGATTACAGTGTAAACTGGATTACCAAGCTTGTTCTTCACATAAGACGATCACCTTGAGATGCAAAGGACCTTGTCCTTGTCTTCCTGGCCAAGAAAGTGTGAAGCTGAAAAATGAAAAGACAGGTAAGTCACAAAGGAGACTGAGGTAATCCAATATATTTAACTGTTCAAATTGAAATTTACTTTTATATTCAATAACACTTTTATGTGCCAATTATGTGATTCAAATTGATTTCTAAAACATCTAAGGGATTATTTAAGATTGGATGCTTGAGGCTGAATTTAAAATAGAAAGATTGTTTTCATAGTTATGAAATTAAAGTAGGTTGAGGTTAACTCTAGGGATATGAAACAGATTTCCATTAGAACTGTGTAGGTCCAGTGCAACTACATAAAGCACAGTAAACAGAAAACCAGCAAAACAAGGAGAACCAACTTATTTTTGAGTACCAGTATCTTCTTAGGCCCGCATGCCCGATATGAGACTCCCAAAACAAGCGCTCTACTCGGAGCTCCGACACGGCAAGAGAGCCCCAGATGGGCAGAGGAAACGCTTCAAGGACACCCTCAAAGTCTTCTTGAAAAAGTGCAACATCCCCACCGACACCTGGGAATCCCTGGCCCAAGACCGCACAAAGTGGACTGTACCAGTATGCAACTTTCATAGAAACATAGAAATTTTAGGAGGCCAATTTTGGTCCCTCTCAGGGATTGATTTTACACAGTCACATTTTCCTCATACCTTTTTATATTCTTTAAGAAGGTATCCAGTATCTTTTTGAATGCTATAAGGTGTCTTAGCATCGATCACTGCTTGTAGCAAAGCGTTCCACATTCTAGTAACTCTTTGCCTGAAAAGGTTTCTTCTGATCATCTATGTGAAAAAGTTGCAAATTTCTAACATTAATTCTGCAATGAGCTAAAAATGCAAGGGGCCTTCTTACTAACTACCTAATATAAAAGTCATGTGATATTAAAAAGGCTGTGACATTAATCCTTTGAGAACTGCACTAAACCAAAGTCAAAGCAATAGCAATATTGCAAGTTTTTCGTTGATTTGTAGTTTTGGTAAATTTCTAATTTTATATTTGAGAAGAAATACTTTTTCATATGTTGTAAGCAAGGAAAGATGAGCGTATTGTGAAAACTGGGTTATGTGGGTTTACAAAAAAATGAAAGTTAGGAATAGAAATACATTATTTGATCTACTGAAAAATCCTACTCTTAATCAAGTAGGCACACCACGCCTTCTGTATAGTAATGGACCCATTCACATTTGACAGTATGTAAGATGAATAGCTTCCACTTCTGTGCACCAATGTCTGAGTATAGTCCTTCTGGCAAAAGCCAGCAGGTTAAAAAGCAAGTTTTTTTGTTCCCTGAACAAAAAGATAACAGGCTGAAAGGCACAATACTGGGATCCAAACTGACAATGTTAAAAATCTCTAAGCGAGATTTTCATTGTGTTCCAAACATTTTATAACCTAGAGTAATCCCAAAGAGTGTGTGCAAAAGAGACCTGAATTTCCAATAAGCTGTATAAACAACCCTATTAATGTGGTTGATTTGGATGGAGTCCAGGATGTAGAAGACTAAATTTTATTACTAGTGCACAGGTGCTGAATGGGCTTAGCGCCATGATAAGCAGCAGTAATGGTGTTTATCAATATGCTAACCTAGGATTGATTTTTCAGCTTGACCAGTGCAGGATTTTTTTGGAGGGGGCTAAAACACAATTAAGGAAAAAGTGTATGCTTGTGTCTATGACCAGTGCCACTGATAATTTGAGTTTTAAAGAACTTGTTCTGAACTGTGCTCTCCTGAAATGGATATACTCGTTACAGTGAGAATAGGCCAGTTTTGCATCACAAGGCAGACTGGGATAGAGTTCTTGATTGCCTTGCTATAAAAACAGGACAAACAGAACTATTACTATAGGAATGCATCAGGATGGGGACCTGGCTCTATAATGGGTAGGAAGGCTGACAAGTAGAGCCGTCAGGCTGCCAGGGTGAGGCTTGAAATCAAATTAAAATAAAAACTGGCTTAAAAGAAGATGGATGACTTAGATTAAAGAGGCACAATCAGCAATTTGGGAAGTTTGCAAGTGAAAGAGGGACTTGCGGATGCATCAAAGGAGCATCGGGTTTTCTTTTGGGGGGGTGTAGGAGGGTGGGAGCCACAAGTTGAGAACAGTCCATATAATGAGTATTTGTGATTTAAAGGGGCATTGTTATCTGTTAAAATGTTTTTCAGAAAAACACTATGAAGTTTCAAAATGAAGATGTATAAAAAGAACTAAAAGAAAGAGAGATTTGCATTTATATAGCACCTTTCATAATCTCAGGACATCCCACAGTGCTTTACAGCAAATGAAGTACTCTTGAAGTGTAGTCACTGTTATAATGTAGGAAATGCATCAGCAAGGTCCCACAAACAGCAATGTGATAATGACCAGATAATCTGTTTTAGTGATGTTGGTTGAGGGATAAATGTTGGCCAAGAATCGGGGAGAACTCCCCTGCTGTTCCTCGAATTGTTCCATGGGATCTTTTATGTCCATCTGAACAGGCGCTTGGGACCTCATCCAAAAAATGGCATCTCCGGCAGTGCAGCACTCCCTCAGTACTGCATTGAAGTGTCAGCCTAGATTTTACGTTCAAGTCCTGGAGTGGGGCTTGAACCCACAGCCTTCTTACTCAGAGGCAAGAGAGCAACCTGATACTTGAATTTAATAAATTAACTGTACAAGTAGAGGAAACTGGTTTCATCATTAATTTATGAAGTCATGACTTTGACACTTTCCATTCTATCTTACCAGCCAATTACTGAGCATTTCTAATGAAGAGCTAATACCAAGGTGCAACATATGTTTGCCTAAAGCACATGAAGTTTCTGAACTTCATAGCATGTGGCTTTATTTAAACATAAAGGTATATGTTGGAATTAATAGGGCACAACGTTATTGCAGATGAAAACCGGAATTCAAATCAGTGGGATGAGTTAACTCGTTGAGCGCTGCATTGACTTTATGAAGCAAAATAAAACAGGACTAAAATTGCAATTTCTTTACGACTGAAGATTGAAGAGATATTTCATGGTTTCTGTGAAAGTGAGGTAGGGCTAGTAACAAGTATTTCTATTTTCTGATGCCATTTAATCTGATACCTATCTCTATTTCATTTGCTCTGGAGTTGCAGTGAAAACCATCTCTTTTGGTAGGTCTTAGAATCTCCAAAGACAACAGAACTGCTTCATTTGCCTTACAAATCTGGCACCAATCTTTGGGACTGCCGTAAGTGGCAGTGCTGTAAGTTATGCACCATAGGATAATCTCAACAGTTCATGTGAAATAAACTTAGAGATTTATTTTCAAGATGTTTGCATTGCATGATTTATTTTTAATATTTTAAGGTATTTCTTGACAGTTGATCAAAAAAAACGGTTGGGAATTCTATGGGGGAGATTTTAACCTCCAACAATGGGTGGGTTGGGGGTGGGTGGGTAGTTGATTTTTGGATCGCATTGCAATCCGGCTCCAACGCGCCCACTTCTGGGTTTAACGGAGGCGCATTTGGATGCCTGCGAGTAACCTACTTGCCGAAGTCGGGGCTTTAATTAGTGCAGGAGGGTGGGTACTTATTGCTGCAATTAATGTCCTTAAGAGACGTTAATAAGGTGTTTTTAAATTGAATTTTATATAGGTTTAAATTTAGCGTCTCCAGCATGGGTTTCCTGGGGCTCGGGAAACTGACCCATCAAACGGAGGCGAGATTCAGCTGCAGTTCAGGTGGGTATTTAAACTTGTGATGGCGCCATCTGAATAAAAGCTCACTCATTACAGCTGGTGTCTCAGTTCCCTCTGGCAAACGTTTGGCAGAGAGTTCTTGTGTGGATGCAGCTTTTTCTAAACTTTGGAGGCTTTCAAACTGACAAGATCAGGATGGGAGGCGCGTTGGATATGTTTGACAGCACATCAGATGAAGAAGGCCATCACCATTCATGGCACCCCTCCTTGGCTGTATTTCTTTGCCCTGATGCCTGACTGTTCCACGCCTCAACCACCCCCCCTCCCCCTACTGCTGCTGATTTGAGTTCCCCTTCTTCAGCACTTTCTTCCTCTCCCCTTCCTCTCCCCACTCCTACACCCTTCATCTCCAGCTTCTGTTTTAATCAAGCCAAATTTTAATGCAACAGACAAACTTAATTTTGGATTCCACAAGCTTTCACTTTACCTTTAAGCATCCTGTGAGCATATCAAATACTTTCTTAAAGGTAAGGTATCCACCATATTCAAACAACTCTGTTACATCCTCAAAGAATTCTTATAACTTGTTAAGAATGATCGGCCTTTCATCAACCCATGTTGCCTCGGATTTATTGCCATCACGTGAACTAAGCATGCTTTTATGGCTTTTTTGTAATATACTCAAGTATCTTTCCCCACAGCAGATGTCAAGCTAACTTACTGCTGATTTCCAGGATCCTGCTTCTGACGTTTTTAAAGATTGGAGTCACATTAGTTATCTTCAGGTCCTCAGATACCATCCCTGAATCCAATGAACTTCAGAATATATTAAAGCGAAAAGTACCAACAAAAGCTTCAAAAATAGCAAATGTACCTTTTGGTGCACAATAGAACCAGGCAATCAAATGTTGAACTGTGCGGCCTTTGAAAATTGAGTCTGTAGAGTCACCCAAAGCTGAAAGAGTATAGAAGACATTCTCTCTCCGTAGCTCTGTAAGCTGTTTCATGAGATTTTCTCTGTTATTTCTGATGTAGGTTCCCCAGCACTGCTGAGCAAGCACTGTGTTGTTTTCAGATTAGAGGTCTGCATATTTATTTGAACAGATACAATAGTTCATACTGGACTCGTCTTGGCACACTGTTAAGGGATGCTGTCTCGCTGATCTTGCAAAATGCAATAGGCTATAAATTTTTTAAAAACCTTTAACTATTTTTTAATAAGAGATTGTAAGATCACTACATGGCAGTAGAAATAAATGTAATGTCATTGACAGTACCTTAGGCACTTGCACAATACATATTGGCCCAGATTTTGCGGTGGGTAATGACGGCAATCTGACACCCCGCCCCCCCCACCCCCCACCGTAGCTGGCATTCAGTGGAACTGATGAAAACTTAAGCTTTTCCGCGCTAATATCGCTGTTAAACACCCCATTAAATGTTAGGATTTGTTGGAATAGGTGTAACTGGGGTTTTAACAGCGTATTGACTGCTAAACAACCGTTCTGGCCCTGAAAAACTAATTTTATCTATAGAATATCAAATTTCTCCATTATGATAAAAATTACTAGATGAAAAAAAATTTTTTAAAGTCTATTCATGATATTTCAGCTTAACCCTATGTCTATGTCCCAATCCGTATTTCACTCTCTGCAACATTATTAAAAAGTGCAGATAATCAGTGCTTTTCATTTCCTGGTTTGCTGTCTGTGAGAATTCTTCAATGTGATTGGCTGCTTAGACAACTTGATGATGTCACTGCTGCTCTACAATAGGAATCCCCTATTGACAGTGCCACAATCAAATACACGTCAAGGAAGCTAACATTCTTGCTACAGAGATCACAAGATCTCTGTGGGCAGCTTTCTTCGAGGTCAGCGGCGATCGTCGTTACATCATCGCTGACCGCAAATTACCAGCCATTGTTTTGAAAATCATTTTTAAAAAGTAGATGTAGAAACCATATTTAACCAAAAGTGTGGCTCATTGTTATGTCTGAATAAACACTTATGGTAGTGTGGCAATATAATGCCTGCTTTCATTTCAGACTCTGGAACCTTCTCCCCATAGATATAAAAGTTGGTAACATGAGAGACCCTGGAATGCAATTGCTACAGGATGCTTACTCCTATAAGGGGCTCCCTAGTGTTCAATTTACAATATGCAAGTATCATAGATATCAGTTTCCCCCCTCAGAATTTCAAGGTGACAACAGCCATGTCCAAAAATGAGCGCGTTTAACAGCAAGTATTTCATACAATGCAGAGATTACGCAAACTAGGGCTGTATTCCTGTAATTTAGATGTTTAAGGGGTGATTTGATCGAAGTTTCAAGATATTTAGGGGAACTGATAGGGTAGGTAGAGAGAATTTTTTCTGCTGGTTGGGGAGTCTAGGACTAGGGTATGTAACCTAAAAATTAGAGTCAGATCTTTCAGGAGTGAAGTTAGGAAACACTTCAACACGCAAAGAGTGGTAGACATTTGGAACTCTCTTCCGTAAACGGCAATTGATGCGAGGTCAATTGTTTATTTTAAATCTGAGATTGCTAGATTTTTGTTCACCAAAGATATTAATGATATGGGGCAAAGGCGGGTATATGGAGTTAGGTCACAGAAGAGCCAAGATCTCACTGAATGGCAGAACAGGCTCGAGGGGCTAAATGGTCTACTCCTGTTCCTATGTTCACATGATTAAAAAAATAAACAATAGCACTCTCCCAGTAAGATGCAGGAAGGTGAGTTATGCCAACACTAGAATCACAATGAAACCACTTCACTCATAAGTATCTACAAGTCCAAACAATTTGGAGATTTCCCTGACCTTTGAGGATATCTTCGAGCAGGTCTGACAATGAGTGAGCTGGGGCTAATAACAGGAGCAGCAGTTGGGAACTTCTCTTGATTCGGTTTCAACACTGGTTTCACAGCTTCCACGGAGAGCATCCTGGAGAGTTCAGCCCAGAATCAGGAGCACAAACAACGTCCTGATAGGTGGTTTGTTTGTCACCAATGGGAATAGGTGAATTATATGAAGTTTTCTGAGGAGTGGGAACAGCTATCCTTAGGTGGAATAGTTGGTCACTCTCAATGTTATCATTTGGTACCTCTTAGGCAGTAGATCGATGCAATTCTCATAGCTATTCCTCATGATGCTTCTGCAGCAAACCATCCACCAAAACTAAAAACATAACGGCCCGGAATTTGCGGTCCTGAAGACGGCGAACTGGCAGCATTCATTGTCATTTTGCCTTTGAAACTGACCGCAACTTCAGGATTTAGCGTATGTGCAGCCTAACGCGCAAATCCTGAAGTTACGGTCTGTCATTCACTGCTCCTCCACAGGCTCCACCCGACACACCTCCCCCCCCCCGCCCCGCCCCGCCAGAGCTGACAATCAGTGTAATCTGTCAAATCATGGAAACTGACGAAAACTTCAGCTCTTCCGCGGTAATACAGCTGTTAAATACCCCATTAAAATCAGACCCTTTTGGATTAGGTGTAACTGGGGTTTTAACAGCTGAACAAAGGTTATGACCCTGTAAAACTAATATTAATTTTGTAGAGTGTCAAATTTATCCATTTTAATAAAAATTAAAAATTTTAAGAAACTTAAGAAAAACATTTTTTTTTAAAGTTTATTCATCTTTATTTCAAGTTTGCCTTTTCTCATGTGAGAGCCCCAATCTTTATTTTGCTCTCTCTAACATTTTTAAAAAGTTGAATCAAAGGAGTTTACCCACTTCCTGGTTCGCTGTCTGTGAGAATTCTGCATTTTGATTGGCTGCTTAGACAGCTTGTTGACGTCACAACTAGGAATCCCCATTAACTTGTGTTGATTTCAATTATGTGTTGGAAAAGCTGAACTTCTCGCCACAGAGCTCGTGAGATCTTTGTGCAAAGCTTACTTCGGGGCCAGTGGCAAACACCTTTGCCTCGCCGCTGACCGCAAATTACGGGCCAACAGCTTCAGTCTTCTATTTAATAACACCAACAGGCCACTTTTTACATACCCATGGAAATTAAGACATAATACTCTTTCTCCCTAAGCGATATTGTTTCGAAGTTAGTGATCCAGCATTATAAAGATTTTTTTCTCGACACTGATGTTTCCAAATCAGTTTTAAAAATATCAAAACGGGTGCGTAGCTTTCTTCCAATGAATAACTCAGAAGGTGTCATATCTGTAATAGTATGAGGCATGGTTTTAGTTAGTTTTACCAAGTATTAGTTTCCACAGGGTTTACAGGAAAGCTTATCTGATGGGCTTGAAACCCATAAACAGCATCTACAGTGTTGTTATCTAGGGATGGCCACCACATGTGCATTCTAGCTGATCCTTTCATTCTTACTATACCAGCATGTAGTTCTTGGATTGTACGGTTTTGGAATTTAGGTGGAATAACAACACAAAGCAAATGCCCATCTTCAATCAACAATTCATCTTAATGTTTACTGTATAATGTAATTCTGCTGGTAAAAGCTCATCAGCAGGCCAGACATTCACCACATAATACTGGACAAGACAGGGCCATGCACTTGTCGCATTATGTCTGTCACTGGCCCTGAAGGGAAGTGTGTTCAACTGCCCACTAAACAATTTCTTGTTTACTACTAGCTGAAAACCACATCTTTGGCAAAGATTAACCTGATATAGGTAGGCGGGACTAAAAAGATCTGCATTGGCATTCGATTTTGATGGTGTAAACTTGATGTCATACTTGCAAGGTGATAATTGAATAGCCCATCTTTGTATTCTCATTGAAGCTAAAACAGGTATTCCTTAATTTTCTGATGCGGAGATGCCGGTGTTGGACTGGGGTGGACAAAAATGAGAAGTCGCACAACACCAGGTTATAGTCCAACAGTTTTATTTGAAATTACGAGCTTTCGGAGCGCTGCTCCTTCGTCAGGTACAGTGAGGGAATACAGATCAGATACAAAGTATATATAGACAGAGAACAATGTGTTTGCAGAGATACAATCCGTCAGGGAGGCATTACATCAAAGACACAGCAGAATACAGCTAAGACAATGAAGTGGGGTCACATGGGATCCAACGTGTCAAATGCTGCCGTCAAATGCCTTCCTCTTAAATACATCAATGCTATTCACCTTAACCACTCCATGTGGCAGCGAGCTCTTCCAAAGAGTCTACTCAACGGGTATGTGACTGTCAACATGTTTGGAACAAAGTTCCAATTGTTGAGGCTACCGCGAAACACGAATGGAGGCTGAATCCATATGTGGAAAACAAGAAACTTTAATTCAACTGCATGGCACAAAAATGGCTGCACCGCAAGCTCCCAGAATTCTCTGGGCAAACTCTGAGGCCCCGCCCACTCCTGCCTTAAAGGTAAGGTGCCTTAAAGGGAAGGTGCTGGATTTTTGTCCACGGACGGAAGAGTGGATTATGCTCGTTTAGGTGGCGATCCGCCACACAGCTCCCCCCAGAATCCGCTTAGGAGGTGTGGACGAGACGGTGCGGCAGTCTGATGGGCCGGCCGGAGCGGCTCTTGTAGGACGCTGGTGGACGTGGAACGGCCGGGCGTGGAGCAGCCGGGTGAACCAGCTTGAGGGAAGGTCGGCCGCGTGGAGGTGGACGAGCTACAGGGACCTGCTCACCGGGCTCCGAGTGTGCTGGCTTGAGTCGGTCAACCGACACTTTTTCAGTCCTGTCGCGCACTTGCAGGGTGAAAAATTTGTCCCCAGCCTGTAGCACCTTGTAGGGCCCGTCGTACGGGGGTTGAAGGGGTCCGCGGTGGGCGTCGTGCCAGACGAAAACAAACTGAGCCTGGTGCAGGCTTCGTGGGACGTGTGAGGTGGATTCGCCGTGTCGGGCAATGGGCACCGGGGCGAACTGCAGCGCCGGTGAGGCGAAGTCGTGGCGTTGCTGGTCGGCTGACCAGGGTGTCGTGGCAGTGGGCAGGAACTCGCCGGGTACGCGCAGCGGCTGACCATACACGAGCTCTGCTGCCGATGCGTGGAGGTCTTCTTTAACCGCGGTGCGCAGGCCGAGGAGGACCCACGGAAGTCGGTCGGTCCAGGCGCCGTCTTGGAGGCTGGCTCGAAGAGATGCCTTCAAGGATCTGTGGAACCGCTCACACAGTCCGTTGGCTTGGGGGTGGTACGCTGTGGTGCGGTGAATGGTCACCCCGAGATTGCGTGCGACGGCGGTCCAGAGTTCAGAGGTAAATTGCGGACCTCTGTCCGAAGTCATGTCGGAGGGGACGCCGAACCGTGCGACCCAGGTGCTGACGAAGGCTCTGGCGATGTCGGTGGTGGTGGTAGAGGTCAGTGGAATTGCCTCGGGCCAGCGTGTGGTGCGGTCAACGATGGTCAGCAAGTGCGTGTGGCCTTGCGACGGCGGCAGGGGCCCGACGATGTCCATGTGGATGTGGTCGAATCTCCGCGAGGGGACAGTAAACTCCTCGAGGGGTGCTTTCGTGTGTTGCTGTACCTTGGCCCGTTGGCAGGCTAGGCAGGAGTTGGCCCAAGTGCGCACATCCTTGCGAAGGCCGCGCCAGACGAAGCGGTTGGCTACCAATTTGATGGATGCGCGGGCGCCGGGGTGGGAGAGGTTGTGGAGAATGTCGAATACCCGACGGCGCCAGGACGCTGGGACGACGGGCCGAGGTTGACCTAGGGATATGTCGCACTTGACCGTGACTGCGGTCGGGCCACAGGCGACGTCGGCCAGGCGTAGCCCTGGTAGGTTGGTGGGTGCGGAGAGCAGATCAGGGTCGGTGATCTGGTCTGCTGCGAGTTGAGCGTAGTCGACTGCCAGGTGTGCGGCGTGGATGGCGGGGCGGGAAAGGCAGTCGGCTACCACATTGTCTCGGCCGGAGACGTGTTGGATGTCCGTGGTGAACTCGGACACTGCCGCGAGCTGGCGCTGCTGCCTGGCGGACCAGGGGTCGGTTGTCTTTGCCATTGCGAATGTCAGGGGCTTGTGGTCGACAAACGCAGTGAAGGGGTGGCCCTCGAGCAAAAACCGGAAATGGCGGGCCGCCAGGAACAGCGCGAGGAGCTCGCGGTCGAAGGTGCTGTACTTGACCTCCGGGGGGCGTAGTTGGCGGCTGAAGAAGGCAAGTGGTTGCCAGGCGCCGTCGACCCACTGCTCATACACGGCGCCGACCGCGTGGTCGGAGGCGTCCGTGGTGAGCGCTACCCTGGTATTGGGCCGTGGGTGCGCGAGCAGGGTGGCGTTGGCGAGCGCGGTCCTGGTGGAGTCGAAGGCGGCGGACGCGTCTGCCGTCCATTCGACCGCCATCTTGCCGCTCCTGCCCCGGAGGGCTTCATACAGGGGCCTCATGAGGGACGCCGCTTTGGGGATGAAGCGGTTATAGAAATTCACCATCCCGAGGAACTCCTGGAGGCCTTTGATGGTGGTGGGGCGGGGAAATTGTTGGACGGCCTGCACCTTGGTGGGCAGGGGAATGGCCCCAGCATGGGTGATGTGGTGGCCGAGGAAGTCGATCTTGTCCAGGCCGAACTGGCATTTGGCTGGGCTGAGGATGAGCCCGTGGTCGCTGAGGCGCCCGAACAGGATGCGAAGGTGTTCGAGGTGTTCCTGCTTGGAGGAACTGGCTACCAGGATATCGTCCAGGTAGACGAACAGGAACTTCAGGTCCCGAAGGACCGAGTCCATGAGCCGTTGGGATGCCTGGCCCGCGTTTTTGAGGCCGAAGGGCATCCGCAGGAACTCGAACAGGCCGAAGGGGGTGATTACGGCCGTCTTGGGGACGTCCGCGGGGTGGACGGGGACTTGGTGGTAGCCGCGCACCATGTCGACCTTGGGAAAGACTGAGCGGCCAGCCAGTCTAGCTGAGAAGTCCTGAATGTGCGGCACGGGGTACCGATCAGGGGTGGTGGCGTCGTTGAGGTGGCGGTAATCCCCGCAGGGGCGCCAACCTCCGCCTGGTTTGGGGGCGATGTGGAGTGGGGAGGCCCAGGGACTGTTGGAGCGGCGGATGATGCCGAGCTGTTCCATGGTGGCAAACTCGGTCCGCGCGATCTCCAGTTTGGTCGGGTCCAGCCTGCGGGCGTGGGCATACACTGGTGGGCCTGTGGTGGGGATGAAGTGTTCCACCCCGTGTTTGGCGGCCTCCGCGGAGTAGGTCGGATTGGTAAGGGCCGGGAATTCAGCCAGGAGTGCCGAGTAGTCATCCGTGGCCCGGGCGTGGCACTGTGACGCCATGTCGGCGGGTTGACGGGGGGCCATGGCGCCTAGGATGGGGGACATGGTGTTCATGTCCACGAGGCAGTGACGGGGGATGTCTACCAGTAGGCCGTGGGCGCACAGGAAATCTGCGCCGATGAGAGGGGAGAGCACCTTGGCAGTGATGAACTCCCATCGGTAGCGGCGACCAGCGAGGTCGAGGGTGACTGTCCGGGTGCCGTACGTCCGGATTTCCGAGCCGTTAGCAGCAGCCAGCGCCGGTCCTCGTTCGCCCTTTTGGATGTCGAGGGAGGAGGCCGGGATGATGCTGTGCTGAGCCCCAGTGTCACACAGGAACCGGCGGCCGGTTTTGTCATCCGTAACGAACAGCAGGAAGCCCGCGTGGCCCACGGCCATCGCGGGGGCTGGTACGGGGGCGGACTTGAAAGAGCAGGGAGGTGTGCACCGTTGTGCCCTGGCGCCGAACCGTGCGTGGTAGTAACAGTGGCCCGGGTTAGTGGGGCGTGAAGGCCCCGTGGGCCTGGTGGCAGGCCCTTGTGGCCGCGTGCTGGCCGGTGAGGGGCGCGCCCAGGCATTGGCTGCCAGGTCCGGAGTGACGCCGCGGCTGGAGTGAGCGGACAGCAGCTTGTCGGCCTCATCGGCCAGGGCTTCCAGGTTCGTGAGGCCGGACGCCACGATCGCTGGGCGGATGCTGAGAGGGAGCTGGCGGATGAACAGCGTGCGGAAGAGGGATCCGGGTGGGCTCTCGTCGGTGAGGGAGAGCATGTGGGAGAGGAGGTCTGACGGTGAGGCATCACCGAGGCCTGGAAGGTCGAGGAGGTGGCAGTTTCGCTGATATGCCGAGGCCGTAAATTTTTTAAGGAGCGCTGTCCTGAGATGTGCGTACTTGCCTTCCTCTGGTGGGTTCTGCAGCACTGTCCAAACCTTCGAAACTGTGTCGCTACCGAGTGATGTGACGAGGTAGTCGTACTTCGTCCCATCTGTGGTGATATTTCGCAGCCGGAAGCGAGATTCAGCTTGGAGAAACCAGGCTTCGGGCTGGTTTTCCCAAAACTCCGGCAGTTTCACGGAAACTGCATTCGTGTCCGCCATTGCAGTGCTCGGAATACGTTCTGAGCGTCGGGGTCACCAATGTTGAGGCTGCCGCGAAACACGAATGGAGGCTGAATCCATATGTGGAAAACAAGAAACTTTAATTCAACTGCATAACACAAAAATGGCTGCACCGCAAGCTCCCAGAATTCTCTGGGCAAACTCTGAGGCCCCACCCACTCCTGCCTTAAAGGTAAGGTGCCTTAAAGGGAAGGTGCTGGATTTTTGTCCACGGACGGAAGAGTGGCTTATGCTCGTTTAGGTGGCGACCCGCCACACAGTAATAATTGACTAGACCCAGAAATGACTGCTCATCTTCCACATTAGTTGTAGCAGAGGTCATTGCTTCAACCTTCTTCGATGGTTTAATACCAAACTTGTTATCAATGAAAGAAAAATACTCACAGAGTCGTGTAACAGTGAGTAGTTGAACTTCTTTAGTCAGAGATCATATTAGTGTAAACACTTCAAATGGCTTCAAAATTTAGTAGATGCTCCTGTAACCTGGAGATCATTGAGTTCCTTAGAGACCAGTTAATATTACCTCCAAAATTCAGACTTTCGTAACGTTAAAGTCTTTGATGTGTATTTATTGTTGTCAAATTATGGCAGAACTCCTATAGCATAGTTCATGGTGAGTCTGGCGTATACGCTATTTTGCTGCCTCTCTGTAAATAGTCTCCCCAGGAGGATTTCATTGTGCCACCTGCAGTGATGTAAAAGGTAAGTTAAAGAAACTAACAAGTATTTTCAAAATTACTGAGGTAAAGAAAGAGGCTCTTAGTTTGCTAAAGCACTTATAGTCCTTGTAGAAGATTCCGGTTGCAAAAGATTTATACGAGGCTTCAGTGTTGATTTAGTAGGGGAGTTGGGTGGCTGTAAATGTATCCAATAAATGTGGAAGCCCCAAGTGCCCCAAAAATTAGGGTAAAAAAGACAAAAAATTGTTTTAAAAATACCCAAAGATCAGGAGGAAAAACCACATGGCAGGCAGACCTGCACAACCCACACCACTCTGCCACCTAGTGACTGGAGGCCTACATCTACATCCTCATTCTACCATGACACCTAGTGGATGGAGACCTGCAACTACAATCTCATTCTACCGTGCCACCTAGTGACCAGAGCTGTGGAACTACAGCATGACAACTAATGTTGACATATGATTTTGCCATTATTAAATGTTGATATGTTGATATAGGTTTTGCAATTATAAATGTTCACAAAAAGAATCAAAACTTATGACACAGGAAGTAAGCTTAATGTGGACAAGAAGTGCATGGCTTATGCAAGATTTTTAATATATTAATATTGAAGAACATTGTACTTTAAAGTTGTTACCAAATTTGAAAATTGCAGGGTTTCATGAATTGGTTGTACATCTTCACAGTGCTAAATATTTACAGTTGGTATATTTTTATATCTTCATTGCTACAGGATTATCAGAAAACACTTTGTACTGGAGAGAGCTCCATTCTCAGTCTAGGTTTATCTAATTATCTCACCAGTGAAAAGAAAACCATTTTCACAATCCACCACGGGAAAGTTATTCATGGCTTTCTCTTGGGTGAGTGATAGCTTAAATGTAAATTATTGCTTGAAACTGATAAATTTGTTTTCAAATAGACACTTACATTTTTGTCACAATCTAGTTCAAACATTCGAGAAGTTACCTGATCCATAAATACTAAAATTTTCTCTCAGCAAGTAGTCCCATCGTTTTTCACTGTCTAATTTATTTTGTCTCCCAGCCACTATTCTCCTTACTTAATGGGGTAAGGGAATAATTAGTCCTTGAACTCTACTTTTGTAATGGGTTCAAATGCCAGGAGATGACAAGCATTCCACAGCAGGACTTTAATCATATGTATCATAGTGTATCCCACAGCTTTGAGATACACTGAATTGCCTGGGTCACTGCTGCTTCAAACAAGGCTTTATAGGGATTCTGCTTCACCAGTGATGAACTTGGACCAAAGCGCTATTTTGTTTTTTCAATTTATGCTTTATTTAGATTAGTACGTTACTGTTCTTTTTCTTAATGTGCTTTACTTAACAAGACATACTTTATATGTATTTTTATCCATCCCAGCTGAATCTGGAGTGGTATTTACATTGGTGGCCTTTTGTACAAAAACAGAAATCTATGATCTTCATTTGAAAATATCTCCAATCTCAGGAATTCAAACAAGCTTGAAATTGGTTCAGGATAATTGGGGATAGATGGGAAAATTTAACATAACTTCCCATACGATAGGATGGACTTTCCCACTAGCTCAAAACCAGGTGATCACTTACTTGCTGACTGCCCAATTGTAATGGTGGATCACATTCCTCCTGATGCCACTACATTATTTGTGCCTGCCAAATCTTAGCTCATCAAGTTACTTGATCAATGATGCTCTGAAGCTAGATCCTGTATAGTTTGGATATCTATGAATTAGTCCTGTACCATAAACACCCTGCTTGTATCTTCTGTAATTTGACTTTTAAGTTAGCTGCAGCTGGAATTTATCCATTTTTATTAAACTTTCTAGTTGTCTTAATGTTTATTACCTGCACTATCAATTGCCTGGGATACATCTTGTCAAGGCTTTGGAGTAGCTAACTGTCAATGTAGGTATACATACACAGGGGCTGAAATTTCATGGGGGTTCCACTGGTCTCCCATCATAACGTGGAGACCGCCATTTCCCAGAGTTGTAGCAGGAAACTAGTTGAATCTCCACAGGGTTTCAGCTCCACAGTCTCTTGATGCACAAGCGTGCAGTTCTAATCAAAAGGTATTTTGTGAAGACTGCAGTAAAATGTCCTTAAGGCAATCCTTTTTACTTGCGACACTTTTTGTCACTGGGAAGTACAGAAACATTCTGTGTCTATCTAGATGGCTACAAATATATAGGTGCCCTTGAGATCTATAACAGTCAGGTAATCTTCCGTGCTGCTGACCCTGAACAATTATAATTTTCCTTTCATAAGAATTTAGATATATTTTTAAGGTCAAGGATAAATTGAAATCTGCTTAACGTCTTAGAGATGGCAAAGCTGTAGGAATAAAATAGCATGGCGTTTAATGTGGCATATCTTCTAAAGCTTAGATGTCAAATTTTCTGATGCCTCTTTGGAAAGATATCTCCTAAAGGTGGAGAAAGAACTAGTTATCCACTTGAACTGAGGTAGGCGCACTTGAAAATGTATATTACATTACCTTGAAATGGATTCCAGAGGATCAAGAAAGCCCACAATGCAATTCCATGGCCTCTGAGAGTAAAATCAGTGCATTTAGATTGAGCATTTAGTTGGGACAAACAATTAGGGTCTATAAATTTAATATAAGGGGATCAAGAACAAGTTAGATAGGTTTAAGATTTTCTGTTGTACTGATACTAAGGAAAAAAATAGCAACAAACTGATGAATGCAATGGATAGCATAGGGAAGTACAACAACAACGACTTGTATTTATATAAGCATCTTTAACGTAGTAAAACGTCCCAAAGCGCTTCACAGGATCATTATAAAACAAAATTTGACACCAAGCCACATAAGGAGATATTAGGGCAGATGGCCAAAAGCTTGGTCAAAGAGGTAGGTGTTAAGGAGCGTCTTAAAGGAGGAAAGAGAGGTAGTGAGGCAGAGAGGTTTAGGGAAGGAATTCCAGAGCTTAGGGCCTTGGCAGCTGAAGGCATAGCCACCAATGGTGGAGCAATTAAAATCAGGGATGCTCAAGAGGCCAGAATTAGAGGAGCGCAGATATCTCGGAGGCTTGTGGGGCTGGAGGAGATTACAGAGATAGAGAGGTAGGAGTACAATAACATCTTTGAGATTTATTCTTACAAATATTTGGAAAAAATTCTCACAGAAAGTCAAGCATTAAAGGGATTTAGAATTCAGACAACTCATTCAAAATAAATAGAAAGCTGGGAGATTAATTTCTGAGGTTTACTTTTTCACCTTCACAGTGGAAATTGCGTTTGAGTCATTTCTTGATGCTGCATTTTCAGCTTCAACATTTTGATTGACGTTTCCCTTAAAATAGCATTTATTCAACAGTGCACTCATCGAAACTTCAACTTTCAATTCCAGACTCCAAAATAACAACATTTCATTACAGCAATCACTTTTATCTTTATTACCTCCTTTCCCTTTCTCTGGTTATGGGTTCTGCCTAGTGCCTACATACTGCTAATTTACATTTGAAATATGCTCTTCAATTCTCCTGCGTAGAGAGTGTAATAGTTTTGTGATTCAGTTCTTAATACAATTTAGGTTCCTTTCATATAGGAGGATCTTTCTTTCCGTAGTAGACCAAAGACCATGGGGCCGATTTTCATTCCCCTCTTCCTCCGATGGACAGGAACAGGTCAGTAGTGCGATGAAAATAGCAGCAGAGCACTTACTATCCCATTCCCGCCGACATCCGGATCACCACCATTTTGGTGGGCTTTGAAATGGGTACCCCAGGCACCCGCTAGAAACAGCCTCATTAACTCATTCAAAGCATGGTTCTATGATGCAAAAAGGACCTTGATGCAATTTTGAGCTATCAATGGGTGGAGCTTGTTCTGTTTACGCTCTGTCCATTGATAGTACTTGTGGAGCGGCTTCTTCCTCCTTCTGGCCACAAAAAATTGACCCCCCCTCCCCCCAATACCTGACCCACCATGGCCCACCCCCAGGATCGCCTGCACTCCTTTTTAACTTACCTAGATTGATTGGGTTCCATAGTGGAGCTGTGGCTCAGTTGGTAGCACCCTCGCCTCTGACTCAGAAGGTTGTGGGTTCAAGTCCCACTCCAGAGACTTGAGCACAAAAATCTAGGCTGAAACTCCAGTGCAGTACCTCAGTACCGAGGGAGTGCTACACTGTTGGAGGTGTCATCTTTCAGATGAGACCTTAAACCAAGGCCCCATCTGCTTTCTCAGGTGGACGTTAAAGGTCCCATGACACTATTCCGAGGAAGATTTTTCTTCTTGAGGGATAAGAATATTTATCCCGCAATCAACATCCCGCAAACAGATTATCTGATCATTATCACGTTGCTGTTTGTGGGAGCTTACTGTGTGCAAATTGGCTGCCACATTTCCTACATTACAACAGTGACTACACTTCAAAAAGTACTTCATTGGCTGTAAAGTGCTTTGGGACATCCAGTGGTCGTGAAAGCGCTATATAAATGCAAGTTTTTCTTTTACCGGATTTTCTACCTCCGCCAATTGGCGAGCTGCTCCAAAAACACAAGCAAGCTTATTAGCAGAATGCTAATGAGGCCTGACTATGAAAGTGGTTCAGACCTCCGACCACTTCCACCAGGCAGCCAGCCAGCTTGTTCCACTCGCCTGCTGCCCAATGGAAGTGGTCATGTGAAAATTGCCCCATCATATTTGTGCACCAGCTATTTGTTCTCCCTGTAATACACTTGTCCCTTGTTCCTTCTGTTTAGTTCTTCTGTCCTTAATTATATTTCTACATGCAGTTCAATCTCAGCTATAGCCGAACTTGTTCACAGCACTTCAGCCAATGTTTGCAGAAAGTACAAAACTTTGCTATTCAGTAGTGGAAAGTATATTAATGAGTAACAACAGTGACTGACTGTTATTAAGTTGAAGAATCACTTGTATTGAAACTATACATCAGTTTTTAAAATCAACGTCAGCCCTTTTAAAATTCTATCGGTTCATACGCCAATCCAAACAGCAAAAAAATTGGTGTCACAACAGCAAAAGGACAGGCAGAGAAGAGATGAAAACCATAAAAGATGCAGACAGGCTTGAAACTGAGGATGAGCACAAAATCGTAAATATTCTGAATGATTGCTTCCTACAAGTATTCACAAGGGAAGACATGACCAACATGCCCTCTCCAAACAAAGATATCCCATTTAAATCATTCACTTGCTATAAATGAGATGAAAGTCCTCGACAAGCTAATCGGGCTCAAAACAAAAAAAAACCCCAGGGATAGATGATATTTATTTCAGTGTTGAAAGAGACTAGGGGAGAGATTTGTGAAGCAATGGCAATCGTTATGTGGGAGTCCTTAATAATTAATTCATATAACCAAAGATTGTTAAACAATTCATCACAAAACTACTGTATGATGTAATTGGGAGCCATCTCAGCACTCAGTTTAAAGCATCAACGTGTAAACCAGCCCATCGTGTTTCCAACTTCTGCCCTTCTTTTATCGGAGGTTTGTTTCTTCCTTTCATCTTTTGCCTGGTAATCTACCCATTCTTCCCTTAACAATCGCTGCTCTCTTTCTACTTTTGTGGATTAAAGCTTGTTCTTTGACCCTCATCAAACTCTGAATGCGCTGCTGAAAGATAGATTTTGCTTTTTCTTGCTCAGTTACAATTAACAGGTCAAGGTATCTTAGATTGAAGCGGGGATCTTGACACCTCGCCTCCAGTTTTATTATTCATGTATTGAACGATGAATACATTTACTGCAAGTTTTTTTCAAATCATTCTCTGTGCCATTCCTAACCTTTCTGGCTTCCTTTATGATAATATAAAAGCAAGCTCCACTCAGCAGGTACCGACAGACTTTCATAAGTCAATTTCAAACAAAATGCTTAAAGCTCTTACACTGCGTGCATGCCAAGGCAGCAGATAGATTTCTGAAGGTGGCCAGAAATTCCTAGTATTTTATTCCAATCCTGTCTTCCCAAGGACTCTCTTGCAGTTATTTGCTTGAATATTATTTAATACTTTTCTGACAAACGAGAGATTAAGGGGTTGGTTATATTTGTGTTAGTACTTTATTTTTATACAGAAATACAAGTAATCGCTGTAAAAGAAAGTATTAAGATTAATCTTTATGTAAGCAGAGAGGGGGGACAAGCAGAAAAAACACTTCAAAGGTAGTCTTACAAAACCATCCATTGAATTTGCTGTCTGCCCTTTTAAATGTCTAATGTTTCAGAGAATCTAGCAGTACTGGACACCCGATTGCTATCAGCGAAATATTATAAAAGTGCACATCCAGTGTAACAAATGGAAAATGGCATCAACATCCAAATGGGATCATACTCAAGCTGTTAACGTATTAAAATAAAAGCAGCTGTGAATTTTCAGTCGGAGCTTTCTGCACCCATCACCATCCCCACTGAAAGTTTTATTGGATATATTATGGGCGAAGCTTTAACATGTACAGTTTTTGGCCATTTATAGGATATAGCTGACTGAAGTTTACCCTGTGGTTACCCTTGTGCTGCAGCTGCCAAATTGCCCTTCCTTTCCATGGCAAACTCTGTTTGCAAGGATTCTACTGGGAGCCCACCCTGCAGATAGGAAAGCATCCAATCAGGAATGAACAAGCAAGACAAAATCACCCAATCATATTACTCATTTTTTTAAACTGAACATTCTGGAAGCAGCAACTAGCATAGAATGAATCAATTAAACCACTCAAATCAGTTCCTCTGTTTTCTGGCCATTATTTTCCTCCTTCACTCAGGTCAGTAATATGGCTAACAATAATATTTCTAACAAAACAATTACATTAAACATCAAACAGTTTTGTCGGAAAAATCACTAAAGTCACTCAGAAAGTTTGTCATTTAAAGTTAGAAATGCCTATAAAGAGTTTTGCCCATATAGGCCTATTATTCGACCTGGGCCCTGGGCATCAGCGCTAAAGATTTCTCACTGCTATGGATTAATTTTGTGTGTGTGTGAGATGCATCTTGGGAGTTAGTTATTATGTTGTTTCTGTGGAACTGTAATACCATTGTGCATCACAGCAATTTGCATCACTTGATAAGCAGGTAGAAAAGGGCCAGGGAGTTATATAGCTCCTGCTGACTGTGTGTATACAGAAATCTGTCTTATTTCAAATTACAGAACACTCGATATTTTATTATTTCTTTGTAGGAATTCATAGCTTGGCAGTGCTGTAACAAGTTTTGAATGTCTCCATTACTTTCTAAATGGACCGTCTGTTTCTCTGTATTGCAGGAAATACATGGTTTGACTATATCTTGATGTCACTTCAGAAGGGGGTCATCTGACCCTGATGAGATGGATTGCTTAACTAGTATCAGATGGCTTCCATTATCGAGGCTGGCCAGTCTACCAGGGAGAATGGTTATCATTCTCTATATCAGAGTTTTATTTCACAGATGTAAACACTATAAAAGAAAAACCTGCCATGTTTCTGTGCCTTTGAACACCACTTTAATTGGCAGTGCTTACTTGGGAAGAATAGCTACACATTTCCTAGTTAGGACTTCAAAGCAACCTGAGTTATAATTGGAGCCTTGCATCAGCGTTTCTACAGTAGATCTCTACTTTGACAAGCAGCTAAGGAGCTAGAGCTAGTGAAACACTCCAGGAATATCCCAATTTTACATATAAAAACATGAGAACATAAGAAATAGGAGCAGGAGTAGGCCATTCAGCCCCTCGAGCCTGCGCCGCCATTCAATATGATCATGGCTGATCTTCTACCTCATCTCCACTTTCCTGCACTATACCCATATCCCTTGATTCCCTTCTTAATATCCAAAAATCTATCGATCTCTGTCTTGAATATACTCAACGACTGAGCCTCCACAGCCCTCTGGGGTAGAGAATTCCAAAGATTCACCACTCTCTGAGTGAAGAAATCTCTCCTCATCTCAGTCCTAAATGGCCGATCTCTTATTCTGAGACTGTGATTCCTGGTTCTAGACTCCCCAGCCAGGAGATACATCCTCCCTGCATCTACTCTGTCAAGCCGTATAAGAATTTTGTATGTTTCAATGAGATCACCCCTCATTGTTCTAAACTCTAGAGAATATAGGCCTAGTCTACTCAATCTCTCCTCATAGGACAATCCCCCCATCCCAGGAATCAGTCTGGTGAACCTTCGTTGCACTCCCTCTATGGCAAGTATATCCTTCCTTAGGTATGGAGACCAAAACTGTACACAATACTCCAGGTGTGGTCTCACCAGGGCCCTATATAATTGCAGTAAGACATCTTTACTCTTATACTCAAATTCTCTTGTAATAAAAGCCAACATTTTTTTTATTCGTTTATGGGATGTGGGCGTCGCTGGCAAGGTCAGCATTTATTGCCCATCCCTAATTGCCCTTGAGAAGGTACCATTTGCTTTCCTAATTGCTTGCTGTACCTGCATGTTAACTTTCAGTGATTTGTGTACAAGAACACCCAGGTCCCTCTGAACACCAACATTTCCCAATCTCTCACCATTTAAAAAATACTCTGCTTTTCTATTTTTCCTACCAAAGTGGATAACTTCACATTTCTCCACATTATATTCCATTTGCCATGTTCTTGCCCACTCACTTAGCCTGTCTATAACCCCTTGAAGCCCCTTTGCATCCTCCTCATAACTTACATTCCCACCCAGCTTTGTATCATCAGCAAACTTGGATATATTACATTTGGTCTCCTCATCCAAGCCATTGTTATAGATTGTGAATTTTGGAAGATGACAACCAATGTATCCACTATCTCTATAGCCACCTCTTTTAAAATCCTAGGATGTAGGCCATCAGGTCATGGCGATTTATCGGCTTTCAGTCCCATTGATTTCTCCAGTACTATTTTTTTTCTAATATTAATTTCTTTCATTTCCTCATTCTCACTAAACCCTTGGTTGTCCACTATTTCCAGGAAGTTTTTTGCGTCTTCTTCCGTGAAGACAGACACAAAGGGGGCGATTTTGCCAGCCCTGGGGAGGCAGGTTTGGAGGCGGGACTGCTGGGAAAATGGCAGAATCTGGGGGCGGGTACCCATCCCGCCCCCAACCTGCCTCCGTGCCATCTTTCCAGGAGGCGGGTACCTGACCCACGCCGAATCCCGTCTCCTGGAGGCAGGAAGGGGATTACAGCCACTTAACTGCCTGTTAACAGGTAGTTAACAGGCAGTTAACAGGCAGTTAAGAGGATTATCCCCATTTTTCCAGCAGAGGCGCGGGCTTCCCGACATCGGGAAACCCCACCAGGGTCAGCGAGGCGAGCAGTGGGTCTGCGGGGGTCGGAGGAGTGCAAAAGTGCACTGTGGAGGTAAGTGATGGGTGCAAGTGTGGAGAGGTAAGCATGAGAGGTGAGTGAAAAGTGATAGAAAAAGTTTCCTTACCTTTGTTTCTTCCTGCAGGCTTCAATCGTTGGGGCTCCGGAGGCTCCAGCATCTCAATGGCAGAGATGACAGAATGGCTGCTGCATTCTCCGATGCAACAGCCATCTGCTTTCTGCTCACAAAAGAGGTTTGGTGAGCCTTGAGTACAAGAACTCACAAAACAACAGAGAATGCCAGTGTTTGACAGCTTCTCTATCAAAAATTTTTGACAGATGAAACGTCATAATCTCTGTTCTCTGTAACCGGCTTCCCTTTAATTGGCCTGCAAAGCCTGCTGGGCAGGCTTAACAAGGTCAATCAAGGGAAAATAGTGTGGGCTGGCTGCACGTAGCACCGCGATATTCCCTCGCAGTGCCCCAAGAGGGAGACGGGGTGCTTCCAGTAGCACCCCGCTTCCCTCTTGGGCCGCTACCAATTAATTTCGGCCGTGGAGGCGCTAATATTTTCGGGGCGCTTAAAGTAACACCCCGGCGAAGTTAGCACCCCAAAGGGGGCGCGACTCAATTTTTCCCCCTTTCTCTTTACTGTCTTTATTCCCTCCTTTATTATCAGGGCTACCCCTCCTCCCTTTCCATTTTGCCTGTCTCTTCTAAAAGTCAAATATCCTGGAATATTTAGTTCCCAACCTTTGTCACTCTGCAACCACGGGCAGAATTTTCATTGACCCGTGGAGGCGGGTTTGGAGGCATGTGGGGGGTTAAAATTGCGAAAACTGGCGGGCGGGCACAAGCCCGCCTCCATCCCGCCTCCACGCAATTTTCATTAAATCGTGTCTGCTGGTCCCGACTCCGTCCTGCCTCCAAGAGGCAGGATAGGCCGTTAAGGCCCTTAACAATCACTAAATGGCCTCTGTAATGCCATTTTGAAAGGCCTTTGTGATTTTAACCCTTTTTCCACGTGAAGCACGCCTGTTCTGAACCACGAATGTGAAACCTGGCGGTAGCACATTTGGATTGCTGACTATCAGCTGCAGCTCAACCATGAAATAGGAGATGTGATCAGCCATCATTTGCAGTTGGCAGGACTTTGTTGTCTGAGGTCTGGGGGAACTTTTATGTGGCATAACCACAGCTGTGGAAGTTTGGAGCCTGACACCCATCCCAGTGTGACCTCCTGGGAAACCCCTCTCGCCACCTTGACTGAGCGCTTCCTCAACTGAGGCATGTACCAGAAGCATGGGAACCATTTATTTCCTTTCCTCCTGGACATCAGATTCGGACGAGGACCAGCCGTGGCAGCAGCAGAACCATGAACAACAGCAGCACCAGCAGCAGCAGCATCAACAGGAGTGCCAAGCTGCTCCTCACCCACCTGAAGCTGCACAGGCCAGAAGGCGCCAGCGCGCGACCACATTGCTGCCCGAGATGCAAGGGCCGCACTTGACCAGATTTGCTTAGCCTGCACAATCAAACACTTTTGCCTCGCACCTTCTTATCAGACCATCGACAATGGCCAAGAACCTGCGGATTCCTATCACTCTGACCACCATACTGACAATTGCAAGTCATCCTAAGCCCTCAATGTGGAAGTCCCATTTGCGAAATGACAGACGCCACAACTTCAGCAGTTTGCCAGCAGAATTTTTAATCACACCAAGCAAGTGCTGGCATTTCAAGATTAAACACAACATTACACCCAAGTGACTACCCTTGTGACTACTTGTGCATTATTTTTCTTTTACACGTGCTCCTACGTGGTGCTTCCCCTGTGGCTTCAGCAGATATGGAGGCCCCTTGCTCACTTTCTTGCTGCTCCTGCCTCGACACCTTTGGCGGGCGTCCTCTGGGGTTGCGAGCCTGTGAGGGCTCGGCAACAGTCTGCTGCTCCTGTGGCTGTGCAGGCGTTGAGACGCCGATCTCAGTTGGGTGAGGACTCTGGTGGGGCTCTGACCGAGGGCTTTGCAGTGGCTTGGTCGTGTGAGCGTTTGGAGAGGAGCCCCCACTTCCT
Source organism: Squalus acanthias (assembly GCA_030390025.1). Taxonomy (NCBI): domain Eukaryota; kingdom Metazoa; phylum Chordata; class Chondrichthyes; order Squaliformes; family Squalidae; genus Squalus; species Squalus acanthias. Next base: position 162,308,863 of record CM059427.1, on the reverse strand, counting down.
TGTTGTCTGCCACCAACATCCCTCTCATGGGTCAGCCCCACCTCAGCGCTTGCAAGTGGATTGAGAGCACCTTGCTGCACATCAGGGGGGCCATGGGGACCCGTATCTGCACTGGAAGTCCTACTCAGAAGGACTTCCATGAAGGTCTGGTTTCTGTGTTCAATAGATGACCATCGCTCCTCAAGAGATGCCAGTCTATTCTGAACAATGACCATGTTTTCTACACTCTGGCGACTTATCTCCTCCATAGCCATAGCCATCCTCTCCTCTACTGTAGCCATCCTTTCCACGGAGGTTGCCATCCTTTCCGTGGTGATGCGTTCATGCGCCAATGACTCCACAAAGGCTCTGCTCATGTTCGCTATGGACTCCTCCATTCGCTCCACACTCGCAGTGACCCTGGAGACAAAACCTGCCAGAGACTCCTGCATCTGTTCCTGGAGTTCCAGCACCACTGATCTTATGGATGGACCCAGAGGCAGAGGGTCGACATGCAGCTGAGCCGAGCTAGGAGAGTCCTGCGCCCTCCGACTAGGACTCTCCACTGCTGTCCCTGTCTCCACTATCTGCTGATGCTCACTTGTGAGCTGTGATACACCAGGTGACAACACTACTCTATCTCGCGATGTTCCCTCCGAGGTGTGAGTGTCTGCGCTGGTGCTGGGTGCGCTGATTCCTGCTGACGCGGCACCCTCAGAGGTTGCAGCTTCCTCTGAGGAGTGGTGAGGCTCATGCTCTTCCTCCTGGACGGTGGGGACGGCTGCTCGCGATGGTCCTGGGGGGGAGTAAAGGAAAGAGTCAGAGATGTGAGTCCAAGGTTACATGCACATTGCATATTGCAGATGATCATAAGTCAGTCTGCTGGAGCATCAGAATCATTATCAGTGACTCATGCAATATCAATGAGAGAGATGATAAACTATTCTGTCACCAGCTTGCTCTGATGCACCCGTCTGTCCATCCCCCACTTGCGCATCCTCCTCCACTCCCATGATCTCCAGGACCGCCTCCTCCCAGGGGGTGAGCTGGGCTAATGAGGGTGGCCCTCCTCCTGTCCTCGCTCTTTCCCTCTTATTGTGAGCTCTCTTTTCCTGTAATGAGGGAGACAAGTGGAGTTTGAGTGAGAATGAAGGAGTGAGTGTAGAGAATCTATATCATTGATGGTTAGAAGGAGACAAATTCGGAGTGAGGTGACAAGACCATGGGCCCTCCCTGTGTGTTGTAAGTTGTTTTCAGAGCATCACAGCGATAGGGAGTGTGAGGGCTGCATAGTCGAATAGTTAGGTGAATGTGACCATACAGAGAGAGGGAATGGGTAAGGGTGCAGGGATGTCAGTGTCAAGTGGGATGTGGAGGAAGAGGTTGTCAAAGCTGAGTGCTGATGAGGAGAGGCAATGGGGATCAGAATGAGGATGATGGGAAATTCATACTCACTTTTCCAGTGCGCAGCAGGTCATGAAACCTCTTCCTGCACTGAAGTCAGGTTCTGCGGGTTATGGACAATGAGTTGACCTCCTCTGCCACCTGGATCCACACAGCCTTGGTTTGATCGGAAGGCTTCTTCCTCCCTGAAGAAGGGAAGAGCACCTCCTTATTAGCTCTGGCTCCCTCAATTAAAGCTTGCAGGGCGACGTCATCAAATCGAGGTGCAGACCTAGGTCTCTGGCTGGCCATTCTTCCTGCAGGTGCCTCTAACATGCAAAGGCAGAAGCTTGGCAGTCTGCAGAGGAAGCAAGGCTTGTTGCAGACCTTAAATGTTGCAGCAATGATGACATCATCGGAAGCGACTTTCAGACTGGAAAAACTCACTGGCCATGGGTTCCCACACGTTGGAACTCAATTGGCCAATTATGTTAAAATCGCATCAATCTCCCACATCGATTTAGATTCGGGTGGCTAACACGAAATGCGGATTACACGACCCCAGCCCGCCCCTGAATCAAAATCCAGCCCCACGTCTCTGTAATGGCTATTAAATCAAACCTATTTATTTCTATCTGCGCTATTAATTCATCTATTTTGTTGTGAATGCTTCGTGCATTCAGATATAGTTTCTTTAGCTTTGACTTTTTTCTATTTTTCCCTGATATCACTTTAGTCACTAATGCCCTATTACCTTTATTAATCTTTCTGTCCCTTCCTGACCCGCTCTGCTTATCTTTACCCAGATCACTACTCTGCTCTACAGCCTTGACATTTCTCTTACTGCTTTTAAATTTACCCTTTCCTGAATCCTCCCAGCCCCCTTCACTAGTTTAAAGCCCTGTCTACCACCCTAGTTATTCGATTCGCCAGGACACTGGTCCCAGCCCGGTTTAAGTGGAGCCTGTCCACACGGAACAGCTCCCTCTTTCCCCAGTACTGGTGCCAGTGCCCCATGATCTGAAACTCCTTCCTCCAACACCACTCTTTGAGCCATGCATTTAACATTCTAATCTGTTTGTCCCTCTGCCAATTTGCGCATGGCTCAGGTAACAATCCAGAGATTATTACCTGTGAGGTTCTGCATTTTAATTTCGACCCTAACTCCTCAAACTCCCTCAGCAGAACCTCATTCCTAGTTCTACCTATGTTGTTGGTTCCTACATGGACCATGACAACTGGATCCTCCCCCTCCCACTCTAAGTTCTTCTCCAGCTGTGAGGAGACATCCTTTATCCTGGCACCAGGCAGGCAACACAACCTTCAAAACTCCCAGCCATGGCTGGAGAGAACAGTATCTATCACTCTCTGACTATACTGTCCCCTATCACTACCACATTCCTTTGCACATCCCCAATTGAATGGCCTCTACACCATGGTGCCATGGTCAGTTTGCTCATCCACCCTGCAGTCCTTGTTCTCATTCCCACAGGTAGTAAGTATCTCATACCTGTTGGTCAAAGTCAAGGGCCGAGGCTCCATCACTACATCCTGGGTCCCCATACCTTCATGACTCGCAGTCACACCCTCCTGTCCCTGACCATTGGCGAACTCTAAAGTACTACTTAATTTAAGGGGTGTGACTGCCTCCTGGAACAAAGTGTCCAGGTAACTCTCCCCCTCCCTGATGCCCCGCAATGTCTGCACCTCAGACTCCAGCTCAACAATTCTGAGCTGAAGTTCCTCGAGCTGCAGGCACTTACGGCAGATGTGGTTGCTCGGGATCTCGCTGGTCTCCACAAACTCCCACAAGCTGCAGTTACAGCACCCCACCTGCCCTGCCATGTCTATCTAACCTTCCTTATTTATTTGATTAGTTAATTAATTATTTTTATTTTTTCAATCAATTATATCAGTTTTTTTAATTAATTGGTTTATCTAGTTTAATTTACTAATTGAGTAAAGTAATAGCAAGTTACAGTTTCCTAGCTCTGAGTTTAACCCACTTCCCTAGCTTAGAGGTTAAAAAAAAACTGTAATACTCACCAACCAATCACCTACCTGCTGCCCTGTGCGGTCACTCCTTGATTTTTTGCTGTTTTGAAGGTTCCTCGCGCTGCCTCTCTCTTCATAGCGACGCCACCGCCGACACTGCTCTCGCCATTTTATCCCAGGTCCGCTCCTCTCGCCACTGCTCTCGCTGTTCGTGCTGCCTCTCTCTTCATAGCGCCGCCACCGACACTGCTCTCTCGCCGTTTTATCCCAGGTCCGCTCCTCTCACCACTGCTGAATATATACTTTGCATCATAGACATTGTCCAAGCTAAGAGTCTTACTTCCGAGATCTGAGACAATTTATTCTTTCGCAACAGATTCTATAAGTTAAATTAGAAACATTGCCTTTTCTATCTATTGTTGCTTCTACTAATTTTATTTTTTGATAAATATGATTCATGGTTGAAAATTGAGACATGCAGTCTGCTCTGGTGTTATTTGTCCATTGGTGGAAGAAGGTCAGGAATGACTTGCCAGTGTACATTTTGATGGTAAACACACTACCTCCCAGATAACATCATGCATAAGGTAATGTTTCAGTTTACAGAAAGCACGGGGAGCGGCGGGGGGGTGGGGGGGGTGGGTGGCAGTGGTAAAAAAATAAAAATATCTGACGAACAGCAGAAATCATTCCCTCTGTGCATAGTATTCTTCTTTTGGTCAAATAGTGCAGGGGTTCTCAACCTTTTTGCTTGTGAGGCACCCCACCCATGTTATAAAATTTCCACGGACCGCCTGTAACACAATGCAAGTCATTTTTCTGTATAAAATTAGTAATACAATTAAACATATATATTTATTATTATTTTTGTTTTACTTACTTAATTAACATGAGGTTGGTAGAGTTCTGCTTAAGTTAGTGAACTGCCACTGAGGTCAGTAAAGTGTCACTGAGGTTGGTAAAGAGTCACTGGAGCTGATAGAGTGCTGATGGAACCGATGGTGTTGAGGTCCGTACCAGCTCTAACTTCTCTTGTACATTACTAACGAGCAGAGTGGAGCGCGCCCACTGAGGCTGCTCCTTGACAACACGGCAGACCGATGACCATGAGCCTCTGGGGCCAAGCGACGGTTTCTGGTTCCTCACATCCTGTGTGGGGCCGGGGCTGGGGCCGGGGCCGGGCTGGGGCCGGGGACTAAAGTGATACTGTGTTGGTGTTGATCGGTGACTCGGGGGTGGAAGGTAAAACTCTGTGCTTTGGATACAGTAACCTTCGGGGATCGGCATTAAATCGATTTCAAATTGTCTGCGCAGTGGAGACAGGGAGCCACTGGCGGACCCCTTGAAACCTTACGGCGGACCCCCAGTTGAGAACTGCTGAAATAGTGCACCTTTACTCAACTCTTTGTATATCTTAATAATTCTCAGATGTACAGATATACCTAGTTCTTGGGTTGAGTGAATCGGTGATCATGTATTTTCTGGAATGTTAATCTCCCAAAGCAGTAAATTCTGGCATGTTGTAAAAATGAATGCCCGTATTTTCTGTCAAAATGACGATGAAGCTAATGACGCCCCCCCTTATTTATGCACAAATGGTACAGCAACTTCAGGTGAGGGGCAGATGTGCATTTAAACTGAAATGTCCAATAGTTGCTGTCCGAGATGTGCTGCTCCACCCTGAGCTTCGCGAAAATGGCGTCTCGCTGTCTGCCTCACCATTAAAATGCATTGAATGCGAGAAGTTGCTGTACTTGTGCGGTAGATGCAAACTAAACTCGTCACAAATAGTTAAGTGTTGTCCATTCCAGTCTAAGTACCCTTTTAACAATGTGACAAATGTTAATTACTGCACAACCTCTCTGGCACTGAAAATTAACTATTGCGAGTGTGGAGCCTCATTCCTTCAGGTTTTAATTGTTGTTGGAGATTTTAAAAATGAAGCATTTTAATTTTTTTTACTTATCTTTTCTGTCTTTTTTTTCTCTCTCTTATCCAATATTTATTTCCCTCGCTTTATTTCTCTTTCTATACCTGATTTGGCATTGAATTCACCCACTCTAATTTATACTTCCTTCTCAGTTCCTGCACTGTTAATGTCACAATCCTTCAATTTGATTTGTTAAGGAGATACACAATTGCTTGCCCTGTTCACTCAGGTCCCAGATGCCCTGTTTCCCTCGCTGCGATGTCACACGTTCAGCAACTTGCCATGCAAAAAATTTTACATCCTAAACGTGCAAGGCTGAGTCTAAAGATGCCCTGCTAAGGCAAAATGTGGCCAATATATTTGTCAATCAGTGCACATGCTGACTATTTATTGGGATTGTAAACATATAAATGTTCAGATATGCGTAAAAATATTTAGCTGGTGAAATGGTTAGGACAACTAGTAAATCTGGATAATGGGGTGATAACCTAGAAGTGGTTATTGGTGTAAACCTTTAAAAATGTACGATATCGTCTAGCAACCTAAGGAGTCTGTTGTAGTGTGCAATTCAATTTTAGCAATTTTATGATAAAATGTTATTTTAAGAACATAGGCCAGAATTTTCTGGGGTCTGTGCGGGTGCAATTGGAGGCGGGTCGTGTGGGAAAATTTGAAATAAGTTGGAGCGGGTCAGGAACCCGCCGTCATCCCATCCCCACCCGCCTTTCCCTCGGGCGTGTTTGCCGGTGCGGCAGCGACCCGACCATCAGAGGCGGGCGACCTAATTCAAATCGTTAACACCTTGTTGTCAGACCCTAAAGCGCTTTTTCAGCCTACCTTTCAAATTTCCCTGGCTGGCCACGGGATTCACGCAGCTCGGGAACCACGTCTGTCAGCCTGAGACAGGAGTTGAGTGGTCATTGCTCCAGCATGAAATGTACTATAAAACCTCCACCTCACAGCTCATCACTTTCCTCAGGCAGAAGCTATTGCTGACTGCATTCCCGGCACAGATGTAGCTTTCTACAGGCTGCAAGTGTTTGCAGCAAAGTCGCCATCCAGTCTCACCTCATTGTTAGAACCTATCACATCATTGACAGATTGCTTCTCTCATCTCTACTTGACCTGCCATCTATTCCATCAGCATGGGTGCCGTTTATACTGTCTCACCTTGGTCCTCAGAATCGGACCACGATGAGCCCCAACACCAGCAGCACCAGGCACACCAGCAGCACCAACAACAACACCCACCAACCTTCTCCTCAACCACTTGATGCTGCACAGGACAGAGGGCATCAGCGCAGGGCTGCACCACGCCGGAGGCAGTACCCTCAACACAGGGTATACAGGCAGAGGATGAGCTTCCTCAACATGACTGAGCAGAAGTGCCAAAGGAGGCTCAGGCTATCACGCCAGGTCATCGCAGACATTTTCACATTGCTCGAGCAAGACCTGCAGCCCAGAGGAGTGGGTGGACAGGCCTTACTAGTGGCTGTCAAAGTCACCAGCGCCCTCAACTTCTTCGCCTCAGGCTCCTTCCAGGGATCTGCAGCAGACATTTGTGGCATCTTGCAGATGGCCGCCCACAGATGCATCACACAGGTCACCGATGCCATGTTTGACAAGTCAGCCAATTGTATCAACTTTGCCACTGATGAAGCCAGTGTTACTGAGCAGGGGCTGGCCTTTGCCACTCTGGCTGGCTTCCCACGGGTGCAGGGCGTCATCGACTGCACACATTTGGCCATCAGGGCACCCCATCATAAACCAAGAGTCTTTGTCAACTGCAAGGGCTTCCACTCCCTCAGTGTGCGGCTGGTCATCATGGAAGATCTTCATGCATGTGTGTGCCAAATTCCCTGGTAACTGCCATGACTCTTTCGTCCTTCGCCAGTCCATCCTCCCTCAGCTCTTCCCTCCTCCAAACAGACAAGAGCTATCCACTGAAGATGTGGCTCATGACACCCTTGAGGAGGCCAAGTACTGAGGCCGAGGAGAGATATAATGAAATCCACATTTCCACCAGATGTGTCATAGATCAGAAAATAGGCATGCTCAAAATGCGTTTCAGATCTGGAGGAGGCCTTCAGTGCGCACCAGCCAGGGTCTCCAGAATCATCGTGGTCTGCTGCGTCCTGCACAATATGCATGAGGAGCAAGGCACTGAGCGCACAGCCTCTTTAGAGGAGGAGGAGCAGGAGGTGGAGGAGGAGGAGCATCAGCTGGAAGATGAGAAGGAGGAGGAGCTGGAGGAACCTGCGGTCCAAATCCCGCCAGCACCTGAGCACATTGCTACCCGGAAGGACAGGGATGGGCTCATCATGTCCAAATTGACTTCACTTTACGCAGTACACCCACATGGTTGCCACATGCTGCGCCAGGTTGGCACCACCCCACAGCAACATAATAAAGCATCCCTACAATGACCAAGCCATTCCTTTCACACTGATCACCATTGCTGGAAGTACCGTTATGTCTCACCATTCACTCCAACTCACTAAGCCACTTCCAAAGGTGCACACAAATGTGTCCAATACCAGAAAGTGGTGAAAATAAAGATTTTTATGGTTGACATTAACGTAATGGAAACTTGACATTAACATCGAATAAAACACCCACGTGGCTATCCTTGTGAATCTACTTGTGTGCCATTTTTCTCTTACATGTGCTTCAATGAGGTGCTACCCTTGTGGCTTCAGTAGAGGTAGAGGCAGCCTGCTCACTTCCCTGCTGCAACTGCTTAGACACGCTTGGCAGACGTCCTCTGGGTTTTGGAGCCTGTGATGGCCCCGCCAAAGTCTGCTCCTCCTGCGACTGTGCAGGGGCAGACTTGGCCATCGCTGTCCGAGGAGGCATCTGGGGCTCTGGCTGAGGGGGTGGCAATGGGGAGAAGTGTGAGCGCTTTGAGAGGAGCCCACACTTCCCCTCTCACCGTCATCCCTCTCATGGGCCACCCGCAATTCCCTGCTAGCAAGGAGATGAAGAGCACCTTGCTGCATATCAGTGGGGCCATGAGGACCCATTTCTATGCTGACATCCCTCCTAGTCAGAAGGTCTAGGAGCCTCTGCCATCTATGCTCCATAGATAGCCATCTTTTTTTAATATTCTTTCATGGAATGTGGGCTTTGCTGGCAAGGCCAGCAGTTATTGCCCATCCCTAATTGCCCTTGAGAAGGTGGTGGTGAGCCGCCTTCTTGAACTGCTGCAGTCCGTATGGTGAAGGTACTCCCACAGTGCTGTTAGGGAGGGAGTTCCAGGATTTTGACCCAGCAACGATGAAGGAACAGAAATATAATTCCAAGTCAGGATGATGTGTGACTTGGAGGGGAACTTGGAGGTGGTAGTTTTCTCATGCGCCTGCTGCCCTTGTCCTTCTAGGTGGTAGAGGTCGCGGGTTTGGGAGGTGCTGCCAAAGAAGCCTTGGCGAGTTGCTGAAGTACATTTTGTAGATGGTACACACTGCAGCCACAGTACGCCGGTGGTGGAGGGAGCGAATGTTTAAGGTAGTGAATGGGGTGCCAATCAAGCAGGCTGCTTTGTCCTGGATGGTGTCGAGCTTCTTGAGTGTTGTTGGAGCTGCACTCATCCAGGCAAGTGGAGAGTATTCCATCACACTCCTGACTTGTGCCTTGTAATGGTGAAAGGCTTTGTGGAGTCAGGAGATGAGACACTCACCGCAGAATACCTAGCCTCTGACCTGCTCTTGTTGCTATAGTATTTATGTGGCTGGTTTCTGGTCAATGGTGACCCCCAGGATGTTGAAGGTGGGGGATTCGGCGATGGTAATGCCGTTGAATGTCAAGGGGCAATGGTTAGACCCTCGCTTGTTGGAGATAGTCATTGCCTGGCACTTGTGTGGCGCGAATGTTACCTGGCACTTATCAGCCCAACCTGAACATCGTCCAGGTCTTGTTGCATGCAGGCATAGACTGCTTCATTATCTGAGGAGTTGTGAATGGCACTGAACACTGTGCAGTCATCAGCGAACATCCCCATTTCTGACCTTATGTTGGAGGGAAGGTCATTAATGAAGCAGCTGAAGATGGTTGGGCTAGGACACTGCCCTGAGGAACTCCTGGGGTTGTGATGATTGACCTCCAACCACCACAACCATCTGCCTTTGTGCTAGGTATGACTCCAGCCAGTGCAGATCTATTCTCCATAGATAGCCATCTATTCGCCATAAAGATCATGTGCTCCTCTGAGTGGCGCATTAGCTGCTCCATGCAGGTGACCATCCTATCCATGGAAGAGCCTACAGTCGCCATCGCCTGCGACACAGTGGTGCTCATGTTGGAGATGGTCTCCCCCATTCTCTGAACATTTGCAGACATCGCGGTCGCAAAACCTGTCAGAGCCCCCTGCACTTCTTCCTGCCCCTCCAGGATCGCCCTCTTTCTGGATGGCCCCGAGGCTCAGTGTCTGCATGCAGCTGAGCAGAGCTGGGAGTGTCCTGTGCCCTCTGGCGAGGAGTCTCCACTGCTGTCCCTATCTCCACCATCTGCTCTTGCTCACTTGTGACATGTGACGGACCCGGTGACAACACCTATCTCGCGTGGGACTCACCGAGGTGTGTGTCTCTGCGCTGGTGCTGGGTGCGCTCATGTCTGGTGACGCTGCGCTCTCAGAGGCTGGAGGCTCCTCTGACGAGTCGTCTTCCTCTTCCTCCTGGACAGTGGGGGGGTGCACTCGATGGACCCGTGGGATAGTAAAGAGATGAGTTAGATATGCCATATGAAGAATGGGTACAGATACCATCATGCACATGGTCACAATTCAGTGGCTGATGATATCAATCCCCATATGAGTGCTTGCTGTGTGCCATGTAGCTGTATGAGATGTAATTCTGTCACTAGGTTGCTGAGATGTCCCCCTCTCTCCGTCTCCCACCTCCAGCTGCTCGGCCACTCCTGATACTTCCAACGCAGCCTCCTCTGCTGTTGTGAGGGTGGCAAATGATGGAGGCCCACCTCCAATTCTGGACCTCTCCCTCTTATTGTGCGCTCTCTTCTCCTGCAAGGAGGGAAAAAAGAGAAGGTTGAGTGAAAGTGATGGAATGAGTGTAAGGAATGGATGGGTTACATCTTTAGAGGGCGACTATGATGGAGTGGGGTGCCAAAGCCAAGTGGCCTCCCTGTGTGCTGTTAGTTGGTATGATTGCATTAGGATGAGGGTGAGTGTGAGGGGTGGTTAGTTAGATGGGGATGTGATAATTTAGATAGAGAGGGATGGGTGGAGGTGCAAGGTATGTGTGTGTGAGTAAGGATGTGCAGAAGTAGGGTTTTGAAGGCAGAGTGATGGGGATGTGATGAGAGGCACAGCAGGATGAAGTTGAGTGTGGCTTTGTACTCACCTTTCCTGATCTAATAAGATCATTGAAGCATTTCCGGCACTGCTCCCAGGTCCTCCTGAACACATCCCTGCTTTTTTTGTCTCCTGGGGAGATTTCTTCCGCACATTGGAAGGGAAGAGGACCTCCCTGTGTGCTCTGACTCCCTCCACAAGCATATGGAGGGAGTTATCGGAGAACCTGGGTGCAGCCCTCTGCCTCTGTGCAGTCATGTCTCCAAGTGTTTGGAGCAATCAAAGCCTCCAGTGCCGTGATTGCACACTCCTAGGTGAACCTTCAAATGCAATGTGGCCATGGCTCCTTTAAATATCCCGGCTGAAAACGCGCCATGGATGACATCATCAGACCCGCACCATTTAATAGGGCCAGGTAACGTACAGGGCGGGCTTAATCGGCCCTATTAGGGCAAAGTCGATTTCTGCAGCGGGATGGAAGCAAGAACGGGGTCGCGACCCGCCACGCCGACCGCCCGCACCCGACCCGCCCAGGTAAAGAAAATTCCGGCCATAGATTCCAATATGTAGTATGCCACAATAGATATACTTATGCAAAGTAAGAATTTGGTGTAGAGTACTGTGGTAGCACGTGCAGCATTTTCAAAAGTTGAAATATAAAAGAACATACAGAGTATTTTTCATGTAGTCAACATTGGGATATTTTAGGAAAATAAAATTGGAAAAAAAAAGTGATGAGCTACATGCTTCTAAATGTGGAAGATCTTCAGTTGTGATAGACTGCATCTGGATTTTATCTCAATAACCTTTTAAACATTTCAGTTGTTAATTTTATGTTGCGTTCATTCCATTACTACACTTGACACCAACAATATCAGAACCTTTAGAGAAATAAGACAATTTGGGAAGTATTATCTCATTTCAGAAAGTCTTTAATCGCACCAATGAGAATAAAGGTCAAACTAATTTGCTTCTATTCTGTCATAAGTGACATTTCATAAAGTTCTTTCCTGTCACTTCACTTACTTTAAGATGAACGGAAAGCTTGGCAGTTGGTGCTATTTTAAATAGAATTGAGATGGCACATGCATTTGCCACAAATAGTAAAGACTATTTAATAGCTTTTACAATTTCATATTTTGTCACTCTGAAACTTTTTTATATTTAGCTTTTCCTTTTGCCAGAATTCACCCCTCCTGAAAATGCGGACTTTAGCTGGAGCACAATCTCATGTCACCAGATAGTCCTCTGGGACTCTGCCAAAGTGGTCAATCTTCATGTGTTGGCAGGCTATTGAACTGTGAGGGGCTTCACATTCAAGTTTAATTCTGTCCTCACCCAGCATCCCTCTACACACTTCCTGACGGGAGTTGCTGGATAATGATCAGGATTGGCAACCCTGGCTGATGTTTTTCTGCCTCCTCAGATCGGGGGTACTCAAAGCGCTTGTAGTACTCCAATTATCCCGACTGGGCTAGGCCAGCTCAGTACAGGCCAGAAATCAAACCTGCCTGCTTTGTCTTTTCAAGACTTTATTTTCAGAAATGTATTCCACAACAAATTAACTTATTTGTTTCCAAGTGTACATTAATATCTCTTTCCACTGAAATTTAAGGAATTCAAATTTGAAGAGGAATTTGCAGCTGTTGTACTCTTGCATTCTAAGTTGAAAGAATACTTTTCTGGAAAAAGCAAAATACTATAGATGCTGGAAATCAGAAATAGAAATATAAAATGCTGGAAACACTCAGCGGATCAGGCAACACCTCTGGAGAGGGAAACATGGGGGTTAACGCTTCAGGTCGATGACCTTTCTGTACACTTCAATTTATTTACCTCAAGGGAAAATGCTCTTGTATTTGAGAGTCCGAAACCCCAACATTTCTGTTCAATCTTTCTTGAAAGGTTTTTGGGTTAAGTAAAGCCTTATTTGCTGTATTATTCTTTGTTCATAATTTCATCTACGTATTTGCTTTCTGCACATGTTTTCTTCAGTCTCTCTGTTGAGATCAAAGGCTGATGTTTGACAATGTAAATCTTTGTATTCCACTGCTACAATCTTTCTGATTGAATGATCTCTTTCACACAAATACTGAAATAAGCATGCCATGCATATGTAAGAAACCAAATTGCAACTTACCATTATTTAAAAGATGATTTATCATTGCATTTACAAGAAAGCCATTTACTCATTCCTAAGCTTGTGGTAGATTGATTGTGGCTACTTTGAGTGGAAAAAGGCTAATTGCAGTATTGTACCATTAACTCATATATGTAACTCATGATGAAAACCTTTAAGTAATGTAGCAAACACGATTCATTCAAATAATTGAGGCAATATAACATTAGAATTGCTTGAGTTTCAAGGTCACTTTCAACATAAACCCCAAACATTCTCATTTTCAAGGCAGTTTCCTGTTGTCCATCTTTACAGACAAAGGTCAGCACCACTCTGGCTATCCTCCCACCCCTCCAGTGCCACCCTCAGGACGCCGCCTCCTGTTGCTATTCCAGGGGTTGAACACCTCTGCATGCAGATGCAGGAATTGTCATGAGGTCGGGAATTCCCACCCACAATGTGCAGCATCATTCAATCCCTTGAAACAGCAGGAGTTGGGTGTGGTAGGGAGGGGAGAGAGGAAAGCAGGAGGGTGCCAGCGTGAAGTGAGGGGGGAAAGAAAGTGTAAGCAGAAACGGAGTTGAGGAAAGAGCTATGCCAACATGAAACAGGGCGAGGGAAGAACGTTGCCAGCTAAATGGAGGGGGGAGAATAATCGAGGTTTGCAGTACTAAAGGAGGACATTCAGCTGGTTGTGACTTTCCTGCCAGGCCAGCCAAGTGGGAAGAGGAGTCTGGGCCAGAAAAGTCGTTTTACTTTATTTGACTTTCCTCGTGGGGCCTTGCCTCAGGGCCCACAAGGGATGTTTAGGCTGCCCTCCGACCTACCTGAGCGGTGGGGACCGTTCCTTTGGTGGATGTTTAAGGTGGTGGGTGGGCTGCCAATCAAGCGGACTGCTTTGTGGTGGAGAGGCTTTGGGGAGTCAGGAGGTGAGCACTCGATGCAGAATACCCAGCCTCTGATCTGCTTTAGTAGCCACAGCATTTATGTGGCTGGTCCAGTTGAGTTTCTGGTCACTGGCGACCCCCAGGATGTTGATGGTGGGGGATTCGGCAATTGTAGTGCCATTGAATGTCAAGCAGAGGTTGTTAGACTCTCTCTTGTTGGAGATGGTCATTGCCTGGCACTTGTGTGGTACAAATGTTATATGCCACTTTTCAGCCCAAGCCTAGATGTTGTCCAGGTCTTGCTGCATATAGGCATGGACTGCTTCATTATCTATGGAAATGCAAATGGAACGGAACACTGCAATTATCAGTGAACAGCCCCAATTCTGACCTTATGATGGAGGGAAAGTCATTGATGAAGCAGCTGAAGATAGTTGGGCTGAGGACGCTGCATCTGTGTAAGATCCCAGAAGGGCCCCAGTTCCAAATGATTCGAAGTTGACCCATATTGGTGACAGTGATTAAACTTTATTCAGCACAAGCAAGACTTAATACATTACAGTATTCAAGCAGCAGTTTGCAGAGCATAATTGAGACTTATATTACCCCGTTATGCCCTGGGTGGAAGTCACAACTGTGAGTAGGCTGCACCCTATGTTTCTTGTCTCTCACCTCTCATCTGTCTCTCAGGTGTCAAGCCCCCCTTCTTATACCCTTACTCTCATTCAAAACCTATGGAGCCTTACTGAACCAATCACTAGCTTATACCCAACTCCCCAAAATCCAGTCATAAAGATGCCACGTCCACAGCACCTTTGTTTACTCAGGTCCTGGTCTTACGACCCCCTTACATCATCTGTTTTTGACCATCAAGACTCATATCTGGGGTAGTTATGGCAACACAAAAGAAAATGTCTCCATACTGTAGAGATACTGCACCCTTGATGGTCCTGTGAAAAGCCTATGTATTAGCTCACTGCCAGACATCATAACATTCCAACACAGTTGCAACACAACTGACCTTGATTCCTACAGCTAGCTCCACTCTATGCCTCATCCTTACCATTGGCTAATATCCAACATTCGTTAATTCAGCCAACAGCTTCCCAATTCGACTATAGCAGTCCTTTTTATCACCCCAGGCTGTCTGGGTTACAGTTTACTCACAGACTTTTAATTATAGGCAAAGGGTTGCATGTCTCATATAATTCAGGTTACCATTGCATACAGTTAATGAATACAGATTTCTACATTGAATTCTTACACACAATTATAATACATTACTGATGATTATAAGATACTATTGATAAAGATAGTAAAACAAGTATTCTAAAGGCCAACTAACCCATGATAATCTTACGCCTGAGGAACTCTTGCAGCGATGCCCTGGGGCTGAGATAATTGGCCTCCAACAACCACAACCATTTTCCTTTGTACTAGTTATGATTCCAGCCACTGGAGCGTTTTTTCCTGATCCCTATTGACAAAGGTTTTACTAAAGCTCCTTGTTCACATACTGCCTTGATGTCAAGGGCAGTCACTCTCACCTCACCTCTGGAATTCAGCTCTTTTGTCCATTTTTGGACCAAGGCTGTAATGAGGTCTGGAGCCGAGTGATCCTGGCGGAACCCAAACTGGGCATCGGTGAGCAGGTTATTGGTGAGTAAGTGTTGCTGGATAGCACTGTTGACGACTTTCAACATCACTTTGCTGATGATTGAGTGTAGGCTGGTAGGATGGTAATTGTCTGGGTTGAATTTGTCCTGCTTTTTGCAGACAGGACACACGTGGACAGTTTTCCACATTGTCGGATAGATGCCAGTGTTGTAGCTGTACTGGAACAGCTTAGGTCAAGACTGGACTATTTCTGGAGCACAGGTCTTCAGTACTACAGCCGGGATGTTGTTGGGGCCCATAGCCTTTGCTGTATCCAGTGCGCTCAGCCATTTCTTGATATCACGTGGAGTGAATCGAATTGTCTGGAGACTGGCATCTGTGATGGTGAGACCTCAGGAGGAGGCAGAAAAGGATCATCCACTCAGCACTTCTGGCTAAAGATGGTTGTAAATATTTCAGTCTTGTCTTTTGCACTCACGTGCTGGGCTCCACCATCATTGATGATGGGGATATTCATGGAGCCTCCTCCTCCCATTAGTTGTTTACCACTGGATGTGGCAGGACTGCAGATCTTTGATCTGATCCGTTGGTTGTGGGATCATTTAGCTCTATCTATAGCAGGCTGCTTCCGCTGTTTAGCATGCATGTAGTCCTGTGTTGTAGCTTCACCAGGTTGGCATCTCATTTTCAGGTATACCCAGTGTTGCTCTTGACATGCTCTTCTACACTCCTCATTGAACCAGGGTTGGTCACCTGGCTTGATGGGTAGAGTGAGGGATATGCCGGGCCATGAGGTTACAGATTGTGGTGGAATACAATTCTGCTGCTGCTGATGGCCCACAGCACCTCATGTATGCCCAGTTTTGAGCTACTAGATCTGTTCTTAATATGTCCCACTTAGCACAGTGGTAGTGCCACATGACACGATGGAGGGTGTCCTCAGTGTGAAAATGTGACTTGGTCTCCACAAGGACTGTGCAGTGGTCACTCTTACCAATACTGTTATGGACAGATGAACAGGTAGATTGATGAGGACGATGTCAAGTAGGTTTTTCCCTCGTGTTGGTTCTCTCATCTCCTGCTGCAAGCCCAGTCTGGCAGCTATTTCCTTCAGGACTCCGCCAGCTCGGTTAGCGGTGGTACTATCGAGCCATGCTTGATGATGGACATTCAGTCCCCACCCAGAGTGTATTCTGTGCTAGTGCTTCCTCCAAGTTGTGTTCAACATGGAGGAGTACTGATTTATCAGCTGAGGGTGGGCAGTAGGTGGTAATCACCAGGAGGTTTCCTTGCCCATGTTTGACCTGAAGCCATGAGACTTCATAGTGTCATAAGGTTGAGGACTCCCAGGGCCACTCCCACCAGACAGTATTCCACTGTGTCCCCACCTCTGGCGGGTTTGTCCAGCTGTTGGTACAGGACATACCCAGGGATGATGGTGGAGGAGCCTGGGACATTGGCTGAAAGTTATGATTCTGTGAGTTTGACGATGTCAGGCTGTTACTTGACTAGTCTGTAGGACAGCTCTCCCAATTTTGGGACCAGTCCCCAGATGTTAGTGAGGATGATTTTGCAGGGTCGACTGGGTAGTGTGTGCCTTCGTCATTGTCAATGCTTAGTTCGCAGCCAAATGGTTCATCTGCTTTTATTCTTCTTCTTCTTCCTTTTTGTAGCGATTTGTGGGATTGGAGTCACATATAGGCCAGACAGGTAAGGATGGCAGGTTTCCTTCCCTAAAGGGTATTAATGAACCAGTTGGGTTTTTACGACAATCTTGGCAGCTTCATGGTCACTTTTATTGATACCAGCTTTTTATTCCAGATTTATTTATTTTTTTAACTGAATTCAAATTCACGAACTGCCATGTGGGATTTGAACTCATGTTCTCTGGGTTATTCGTCCAGGCCTCTGGATTACTAAGCCAATAACATTACCACTATGGTACCACTCCTGTTACCATTCCTGCCGCCCAGCACTGTGCTTCTGCTCGCCGGCCAGCTGCCACTTTCCGCTGGTTTCAGGCGCGAGACAGACTGAGGCTATGCCGATGAGGCCCGGGAGCTAAAATGTCCTGTGTATCTCACTGCTGAGGTCCGGAGGGTTTGTCGGCCTTCTCAGCCCCCGCCCACCTGGACAGATGCGGGAAATCATGGAATTTAAGGATATTGCCAACATAAGGGGCACCAGGCATGGTGGAAGGTTGGGTATACCTGCAACTTAAGTTATGACAGGCCCATAATCCCACTGTGTATTCAAAGTAACAACTTATCATAGGCCAATATTCTGGGCTATTTTCGAGTTGTCTGTATTTTTTAAAGCGGTTGGTCAGCATTTGCTAGTTTTTCAGGTTGGTGTACATGCATTCAATGGAAGAGCAAACTACTGTCTTTCCTTACACGTTGTACTTCAATCGGAGTGAAATTGAAGGAAACCTTTATCACTTGTGATATTACTTAAGAAAAGTTTATTCTCCTGAATTATATTGATAATATCAAATAAATTAGCCGTGGTTAATCTGTACTGATTTTACAATACCTCAGTCCATAAATAATTTAAATGCTAATGACTATGGTTAAAATTAATTTCATGATACTTGCCGTGAGGAGCATCTCAAGTAATTTTAACACGATTCTCAAAGTACCAGTCAACTGACTTACAGGAACAAAGAATTTCCACATCTGCCATTAGTTTTGCACTTTATTCTTTTTGATAAATGTTCCAAGAAGCATTGTCATTTTACCTTGATAAATGAATGCAAAATGTACCATTGTTTAGAGTCAAGTATATAACCTTTAATTACTTTGTGGTGTGCATAGTGTATTTTGAACTGGTATATTTCTCTCCATAAATTAAATTGATCCTACATTTTAGTAAAAGAAGTAAAGCTATGTAACGCAAAAAAAAGCACAATATCTGGCTGTCTGAAATTCACTTCATGCTCCCCTATTCATTTTTTGGTATTTGGTTCTCCTTTAGATGGGATCAAAGCCCGAATTGAAGGCAGAGATACAAATCGTTCAACTTTAAGAGGTAACCGGATGAAATTGTCAATTCTCTGTCTGTTAACATATCAACTAAGCACTAATTAACTTACAATAATATTGATTAATGCATAGCAGGAATGGATAATACATCAGACAGTCAAATGTGCAGATTAATCATGAAGTCCATTAGTTACCAAATTATCAAGTTCATTGTTGATGCTCTGCAATGCCTTCAATTAATAGACATAGCGGCCTGACCCGGGCCCATTTTCCTCAGTCAGGGTCATTAGTTCTGCAGGCTGTGCTCCTGGCGAGATTGCCATCATCAAGGGGAAGTCTGCCACTTCCCGGGGCGGGGGAAATATGACAGTGCTTCAGCAGGACACCCACTGCAACACCAGAAGAGGAGAAGCCTGAATTTAAGGGGCAGAAGAGCCACAAAAATCTATTGAAAATTTAATTTTAGGCTTTGGACTGAGCCACAGTCTAAAAAAAGGTTTGGTTTTGGCCTGAGGAGAGGGAGAGGTCCCCACTCATAGGCTTTCCCCCATAAAAAGTGGCAACCTCCGCCACTGCCACTGGAGCTAGTGACAGTAGTGATGGATGGCAGGGAAAATTGGGTGGGTTTCTGGCACCATCTCACCACTGCAACTTGCATGTGTCAGTGTGGTCAAGGGGTGACCAGTCACCTTCCCTGTTGGAACAAAATGAGGAAAATCCACAATAGTGCTGTTCGGGGGAGAGATGCGGTGGTAGCAAAGAAAGAACGAGCATCCATTTGTATAACCCCTTTCAAGTCCTCAGGACATCGCAAAGTGCTTTACAGCCAGTCAATTGATTTGAAGTGTAGTCACTGTTATTAAGTAGCAGCCAGTTTACACACAGCAAGGTCTCACAGACAACAATAAGATACATGACTATTAATCAATTCGATGTGTTGATTGAGGGATAAATGTTGACCAGGACACTGAAGGAACTCCCTTGCTCTTCTTCAGTTAGAACAATGGCATCTTTAATGTTCACCTGAATAGGCAGACAGCACCTCATGTAACATCTCATCTGATAATGCAGCATCACCCTAATATTTTGTTAGAGTGTCAGTCTAGATTATGTGCTCAAGTCCTTGGAGTGGGGCTTGAACCCACAACCTTCTGACTTAGAGATGATAGCGTTACCACTGGGCCAATCTCCCCATTCAATTTTCCTCAATTTTCTACTGCTATATCTTCAATTTTAGATGGCATGGTAGAGAAAAATCCAGACCAGTATGTATTAAACGGAAAATTTACATACCTGACAAGCTTTGGTATTAAGATTTATAATCATACCCTCCTTCATCAATTTACATCCATTAATGCTGTAAAATTTAAATGGCATCTCAGTTTAAAAGCAAAATGTTCTACTTTGGAAATGCTTGGTTACACAAACAAATGTGAAAGGGAAAATGGATTCTGAGAAAATGGAATGTAGTATTGTAATCAATCCCTCAGGGTAATATATTGAACTCATCTACCAGATATGGAGTTGATGCTCACAAAACCATAATAAGAACCCAAAAACAATAGGAAAATGACAAATATCTGAGAAAGATTTTCTTGAGACAAGGAATAATCAAACAATTGTTGCACGATGATGTGAATTTTTTTTAATTTTTCTCTTTTCTGAAGGAGGGACAAGGACACAACTGTGCTGTTAATTAGTTGTGATCTCTTATCCTGTTCTTGTCATCCTGCTCTGCAGTCTTGGGCCCTATTTATTAACTTTTCCTTTCATTGTTGTCAGTGTATTTACTGGAGTAACATAGAAAACCCCAAACTTGTTCCAACACCATATACAAGATTCGATTTAATATTTTGTGTATCAAGATATTTGTTTTCAATCTAGGTTTGTTTGTTCATAAATTTCTACTTTGGCTTCCCATTTAAATAATTTTCGGCAATTGGAATATTCCAATGTAAGTGGTAGCAATTCTTAGACCAGAACATTCATAGCACGTGATCTCAGCAGTTATCTCAGCTGTTCTCCCATTCCACGCCCTCAATGCCCTCCACCACTGACGCGACGGAGTATGCAGGTTCATAGGGAGGGCACTTAACTTGCATGGGGTCAGCAGGTGCCCACGCCACGATAGGCGTAGCTTGGATACCCGCTTGCCCCACACTGCCAGGAACTCCAGCACCCGCCTTCTATCGGGGGGCGGGGGCTACCGGAGCCTGCTCAGACTGATTCATGGAACTCTTTGGCCCCTTATAAATGGGCCTGATACTGGAACTTTTTGTGATATGGGTTGGGATGTTGGAGACACAGAGTAGGGATAAAGGGAATGTACTCTAATTGACGTGATGTGACATGTGTTTCCCAGGGATCTGTACTGGGTTCTCAGTTTTTCACTATATACATATATCAGTGACATGGTTGAAGGAATAGAGAGTTGTATGTCCAAGTTTGCAGGTGACACTAAGTTAGGAGTCTCAGTAATTTGTGTAGATGGGATCAGAAAGTTGCAAAGTGACATAGGCAGATTAAGCGAGTGAGCAAAACAGTGGCAGATGGAGTTCAACGTGGATACCCTGGCACCCAGAAGAGCAGATATAGGACATTGAACAACAGACTACCACAGGGTTCTGTCCTGGCACCCATATTATTCAACATTTACACCAGTGACCTGCCCGAAACAGAGTCCCGCAAGTTCGTATATGCTGATGACACTGCCTTGGCCACGCAAAACATGAATCTGTCCATCACCGAAGAGACCCTGACCAGTGATTTACAGCGGATGGAGGCCTACTTCCACCGATGGTGATTTCAGCCAAACCCGCAAAAGACCGTCACCTCGACATTCCACCTCAACACCCATCAAGCAAACCAAGCTTTGAAAGTCTCCTTTTGTGGCGTAGAGGTTAACCATGCCAAAAAAAAAACCTCCTATTTAGGAGTCACGCTTGATCGCACCCTGTCATATAGACAACATCTCCAGAACCTTGGGAAGAAACTAAAGAGTAGGATCAACTTGATCCAGAAATTCAACGGATCCACATGCGGAGCAGACGTTCAAAC